>JAQIWU010001507.1:0-16124 GCA_034696445.1 Isotomiella minor
TTATACACCAAGAATTTAATTATCAGTGTGCAGTCTTCCTGCAACGGAGTGTGGTTGGTGTTCTATCTAATTAATTTAGTAAATGGGCCTAAAACTGCCAAGGGGAGTCGTTTCTTTGGTTGCCAGATTGATTATAAACTTCCCATATAGTGTATAGACGGGCATGGCTATTCCATTATCTTTAGAGTTTGCGTCATTAAACACGATACGATTCGACGATACTTTATGTCCCAACACCTTCCTCTCTCACAATTAGCAAGTGTAAGTAGGAGAAAGTGTGAGCTCCCTTTTCTTCGTTTTGTCTCATTCAAAGTTATACATTGGGAAAAGGCTCAGTCAAGTATTGTCGCTTTTGATCGGGTGAATGGAGTCTAAAAAGTTGGTCTATATAGCCATTGAAGTGTAAGTAATTAGGTTTCCAAGGGGAATTGACTGACTCCATTTATTGAGTCGGAATGCCTCTTTCATTTCGATGTCATTCTCATTAGCAAACTTACTCCCCTTCATTTTCCCCTTCGCTCAAAGAGACAGTCCTGATCCTTCCCTGTCGAGTGTCTGTAGGATGTAGGAGGGAGAAACAGACATTTATTTTAGTCCAATTGCCTTCATTTTCGTTTAATTCGTGAATGCTTCAGCCAGCAGAAGGGCATCAATGATGGTCCTCTCATCCTCAGGACAAATTCGAACATAGTGTCACCAAACCGAGAACCAAGCATTCCACTGTAGTTTTCTATATTCTTCTTCCTGCAGGCATGCAGCTAGAGAGTCCATGCGGGACTACTGTAACATAGTTTGACAGGTATTTAATGACTCCCATTTTGTAGCCGTCACTTCGCATTACAAATTAACAATATTTCAAAGCATATCTTTTTCCTTTGGTCATACCGCAAGACAGAGCTCTGGAACATTAGGGAACTACTTTTATTCACATCTCTCCGCACAGCTAATTTGAATGAGTCTAGCTTTCACCTCATCGGCAGTGAGGAGTCCTCCGTTCATACCTAATGTCAAATCGAAGCCTGCATATCACCACGTTTGGGACGGATGAGAGGAAGAAGTTCAGTCAAGTAGGATATAAAAATCAATGAATTGAGTGACAGGGCAGAAGTGATGGCAAAATAACATGAATGGTAAGATAGTTGTGCAGTGATGTAGAAACATGGACCATTAAAAAACTTTCAGTTCATAAAATTGTTTTATTTTGAGTTGTTAAAATAAACGATTCACTTTTGGCAGCCCCCGAAGAAAAGTTGTTCATTTTACAGGCATTTGAATACTAGTCCTGGTGTTATAGTTGAATTGTTTGTCGACATTGCTCTAAGCCAAAGTCAATGTTCTTCGACTCTTGCTGTGCATTCTGGGAAATGCCCAAAACCTTCCTTGTTTTTGTTATTCTCCGCTTGTCAAAGGGGAAAGCAGAGGTTCCACATTGGATTGAGGAAAGTATTCCATCAAAAGTGTTGAAAAACTTGACTTTCACAGAGTAAAAAATTCTTTTCACTCGTTTCAACGGATATTTTCCAAATTTCCGGAATTCCAGGCCACGTCCTTATAGCTTTGAAAATTACGTACGTGCTCATACATTACATTTTCCTATATATGCTTTCCTCGAGCGTAAACAATCTTGAATGCAAACTGCGAATTGGACCAAAATCCCAAGTCTCCTGAAGTCATCGTCATCTCATCTCACCCTCATCTTGAGAACATCTCATAGTCAGGCAGGTTCATACCAACGTTCATGAATTATAATTTCGTTCATTTCATGTGTAGTTTAGTTTGTCCTTTTTCCTTTCATTGCATCATGTACGGTCATTTCTATAAATACCACGCAAGAGTGCAATTCTCAGTTCCATCTCATTCCACAAATAAATTACTTCCACGTCGTCAGGCCAACAACAATGAGATATATCTAGCTGGAACCCACAGTATTTCTACGTACCTAGTAGAAGAGATGACTGTGGAGAAAGTTGTTTTTTTAAAGCTGTTTTGTCTTGATGAATGTGATGTGTTGAATGCGAATGGGATGCTCAAAGAACCTTTTTGTAGGAAATTGTTGCTCCTTCCTAAAACCAGCTCACTAATGGGCACTTTCATGTCACCAATGATTCCTTTTAAAAAATAAATGTCGCCCGCGTTCCTTCCTTTCCCAACTCCTTCCGGAAGTTAGAAATTATTTAGAATAAAGGACCCGAAAGAAAGACAGGCAGATGGGTTGACTTATTAGGGAGCGAAGAATGGTTTGCCTGGGAGCAGCTTTCCCCTTACGGCATTTGCACAAAGTTTTCTCCTTTCCTAAAATTCTTCCTATCTCTCGCACCTTTTCCTTAATCCTTGACCACAAAATAGTTTCATATAGTGGAGCAGTATTGTGTGAATTTTTAGTACAGGAAATAAATTGCATGGGCATTCTCTTCTATCGGTTCTTATTGAATAGAGAACGGGCTTTTTCCAACTGATGGATGATGTGGGAACATGGGACATTAAACTTTTTTTCTGAGTACCTACATTCCTCAGAGGAGTGCTTTCTCTCCTTCTTCTTTCTTTTTCCGTTGAACTGCCTTTTACTGATCTGGATCCACACACACATAGGCTTGTATGATTGAAAGGTGCTTGATGGAACTTGGAGATGGCTATTGTCTCTGTCTCTACTCCATCCTATCTGGCTGTTAGATGCACAGGATGAAGTACTTGAGCTGAATTCTGAACTAAGTGGACGTGTGGTCGGAGTGGGAGTGAGAGGAGCCCAACCCATCTATCTCTGAGGAGGATAGAATAATAAGCTCTTCTGTTCATCCAGCCCCAAGTTCAACTTTTCCATGATCTTCTTTTCCCCACATGGGCTGTGTTACTTCCCTAAATATGCTCTCAATTCGATGCTCTCTTAGGCTCCGAAGTTCTTAAATACGAAAGTCTAGACTTTCTTTACTGCTTTCTTTACTTGCATTCCTGTATTTTCATAGTTTCCCTGTTCATGCCATGAACGTTGTGTTCAAATTCATATGGCTAACCAACTGGCACTTTTGGTCGAGTTTTGTATTTAGGTTAGGCTGAGAAAGTGGAGAGAAAAAGCTTGGGAATTCCCAACATCAACTTCAGTCCTTTCAGCGTAGTCGTGGTGAAAGGTAATTTCATTACTCTTTCTATCTTTATCTCTCCTTCGCTTCATGAATTCCTAACGGTCTTCTTACTTGTTGGAAGGAATAAGAAATTCAAGTTGTGAGCACTGTAATAGAATTAATAGATAATGCAATATCGTCACACATTAACGTTACTGCAATAAAATACATAATATTTTGCCATCTTCTGGCACAGCAGCACATGGAAATGTCTCCGACTGTTACGTTCCTGTTACGAAAACCGCAGCAACAATTGTGACATTAATTCAACCAAACATTTCCTTGTTCCTGTCTATTGATTTCGTGAAGTTTGAATTTGAATCATGGGCACACACTTTAGAAATTCAACTCCTTTATGACTGCTATCAAAGAACAATTGGTCCTATAATCGTTTTCTCCCACTCATGTATAAAGTTAAGTTAACCGCAATTCCTCGTACAAGAGGATTTGGATCAATAAAGTGTGATTCTTTAACAAATAGGTGTCTATCACGTCTCAAGAATGCCATTCGTGTGTGCTGTTGTGTTGTATTTGTTTGGAGGAATTTAGAACCAACATCAGTTTTGTTTCTTCCCTCATCTGTCTCTTTACTCAAGCTTGTCTCTCTACGGACAAATTCTACTTTCACTTTACGTCGGACAAGTTCTTGTGAATGAATTCAGCTAAAAGGGGTGGCATCATCGTACTTAAACGTAATGGGCAACTGTAAAAGTGAAATGCGAATTGAATCTGGTATGGAATCTCAGCCTTCCTTCTCTGTCGGGGGCATAAATGGGCTCATTTTTCATCCTGCACTTTAACCTATCTTACATCATTCAACTTTGCTGCTGAAGGCTGCCTTTTCATCCACAAAAGCGGTAATCGGACAAGGAGTAAGTCAAGTTACCTTTCTCCCTGACTTTCCTTGCGATTTTACTGAAAGAAGTAACGCTTAAGGCAGACGAATAGGAGTTGACTGTGGAGACACGCTGGCAGAAGTCGATCAACTTTTTGCCGGCAGAATGGCTCTTATTCCTCGACTTTATGAGTCATAAGGGGGTATGCAAAGAACATCGGCATAAATACAGCCTTTCACTTTGACTTTTCCTTACTTTTGGATTCTGTGTGCATACATAATTAATAATGTTTCGAGTAGGTTTTGGTTTAGTTCATGCATCGCTTGTTTATTAGATATTTTGTTGTGACATATGCTCCAAACATTTATAGGTTTTCCTTTTCCTGTGGCAATAACTCTTTTTTCACAAATCTGGAGAAAGTATGAAACTACAGCTTGCCATACACGTCGGCAGTTTTTTTGTGTGTTGGATATAAAATATGACTAAATCCATCTCTTGAGACCTAGAATCCTTCTGGGTTTATTGAAACCATCTGGGGGTTCCACTCGTTGTTCACAAGTTATTTATACCCCAAATGACAAAACAGAAAGTAATATTTTATTTGCAAAGTTTTATTTCTGCTGCGTTTTGTGATGATAGATTTCAGCACTGAAGTGAGCATTCTAAAAGAGCACAGGTGACTATGCTTAACCTGGAATACTCGTGGAATCGAATATGGTTGACTTTTCATTGTTCTCACTTGGATGAACGAGCCAGTATAGGATGAGTGACTATACAAAGAAGCCTCCAAACCCTCGCACACACCATATTTTCCATTGTCTAGCATAGCACAGCAGGAAATTTATTGACGGAACTATGAGAAAGTTAAAAGGGAAAGCAAACTTTGTGTTGCTAAAGTTAGTTTTCGGTGAAAGTTGAAATTATGGTTCATAGACAACAATCAACACAAAAGTGTGCAGAGATGGGTACTGTGTGTGTGAGAGAGACTTTTTCTTTTATCCAAACTTTCTCATTGTCAAGCCTTTATGTGTTTTCCTAACACACGTTGTGTGGTTTGCTTTGTGTGTAGAGAAAAAAATTCAGAGAACTTTGTTGGGTGAAGGATCGAGCAATCAATTCGAAAATCCACAGTTGAAACCTGCTAGCTCAATTACCTGACAGTGGAATTGAATAACCACACATGATAACATCAAGATGGTTTTTAGAGGGAAAGTTCAGACCATTAAAAACCTTAACACAGCCTTCTCCTTAAATATTTATGTACAAACGGCTCCCTAAGTACGTAAATGATGGTTATTTAATAGTAAACGAGTTGTCTACTAAACCATTTTCATGCCTTTTGCTTTCTACTTTTCTTACATTGTGCACTGTTAGACGCTTACACCGTATGAGAAAATCTTTGCTGTCTCCATTATTGAGACCCATGAAAAAAGGAAAAATGTTTTTGGTGGAGAAAGTCGTGCGAATCATGCAATTGTACCCAAAATACCAACGCTAGTTTCCAAAGCTGTTGACAAATTCACAGCCTACTTTTTCTTTCAAAACGATTGTTTTACCGGCGGTTTGATTTGTTGTTGAAGTGATAAAGTGGATTACGATGTACTTCAAGGGAATACATGAATGATCTGTTTGTCACGGAGGTTGAGGAATGTGCACAGGCTTCAAAGAAAGGGACTCAAAGTAGAAGTGTTTTAGATCTCATTCGAAAGACCATTGAAATGGCTTTTATACGAGGCAACACTATGACCGTCGTTTGTTTGGGTATATAACTTGAAGTACATTAGAGAAAGTGTCGCAGTAAGGCATGGGATTCCTCCTCCATTCCCAGAAACGTTTTTACTGAAGCGTTACATTTATTTATGATCTGTTTTATTTCCACCCATCTAAAATTGGATTTTTCTCTAGAAGGAGGAAATGAAATACATTAACTCTGTTCAGCAGTTCATTTTAGCTTTTGGACAGCCTTATTATCATTTCGGTACATTCGATCCGTGGATAATTCATGAAAGCCCAACTGATAAAATGCAAACTGGTTTTAGCGGAACGAGAGGAAGTGCTGTTTTTACTGCGACACACACATGCAATTCCACAAAGGGAACATTTGTATAAATTGAAATGGGAAATCATGCAGAGAAAAAGAAAGCATTGTGAAATACATTGAGATGGTTAATTGTAGATTGCTACATTCAGGTGATGGTATTAGATTTTGTTGTTCAGTTTTATACCATAGAAAGTGCTGAAGGCCACGTTATTTCTCGCATTAAACATGGGTATTTGTGCCCTTTGCACTTCCTGAGCGGGTGAAAGCATTAATCATTATTATGCGGTGTGGGCATAGACATAGACACCCTCGACTAAGTCTAAATCCATGCAAATATTACGTAAAAGCAGGAAACTCTCTCAACTTTTGCTGCTACTTGAAGTTGCTCAATGGAAAGAGAAATTGTATGCCGCAGACAGAACAATACCACTTTACTTGACGGAATGGAGGACTAGTATTTTACATTATGCTAAGTCCTTTCACATCGTCGTCATGTGCTATTCTCCTTCCCTAACTTCCATCATTATTATTCTCGAATGTGTATAGCTTAAATCTTTCAGAATTAAGAAGTTTCGCCTGTGTAAATAAATAAAGAGCGTTTGAGTTTCACTTATTCTTCATCGTCCTTTCACACGAAGGAGAAAGTGAAATCTTTTATCCTCCTCCTCCTCTGAGTCTTCTGGATGAATGAATGGAAAGCAGGGTAGATAAATGAGACGGCGAGGATTGAATTGAATCATGGTAGCCTAAAAAACGCTTCTTCTTCGTGTCCTCTTTATTCCACGGCGGACCGCTTGGCTGTGCACGATGGCAACGACAATACCCCCGCACTTTCATTCGATCTACTTTGTATTAAAATTAGTTTAGTTATATTCAACTACTATAGCGGGGAAAAGCTATGAAACGACTGCGACGCTTGAAGCTTTGGGCGTTGGTTTTATTTTATGAGATGAGACGCGAATTTTTTGTCTGACTGAGTCCGGGACATCGTTGCTTTTGATGACGCTCATTTTAACTTTCGGTTTTTCGTTGTGAAAGTAGATATACGGCGTTTGAAGCGATATGGTTATGAAATGAAAAATACCTTGCAAATTTAATTAATTGAAACGGTGATCATCGTCATAACGTCACAAAGAGCGTTGTTTAGGAGCGCGTGCATTCCTCGTTTCTCTCGGTGAAAGTGAAAATTGTGGTCATGGTTTTTCAAAAGGGTGGAACTAAAAGGGTTCAAGTCCCCCGCACATCAGAAGAATATTAATATGAGATGAGGTATAAAACGGACAGGAAGGAAATGGAAATTCATGCTGCTAAGTAATATTCTTCTTCTTGCGTGAAAGTGAAAGTCGGGAGGAGCAAATGAAATTTTGTAGCATCCTATTTTAACTCGAGTTTGGAAGGCAATGATTTTATACACGAAGGAGCAAGGTTATATGTTTGTAGCTCTGTTAGGTTTTATTTGATGAGGGTTTACGGTGTGTATTACTTTGAATCACGTAGTTATAAGCTCACTTTTCTCCGAAACATGGACCCGTAGCCTTAGCTTCATATGCCTGCGTAATAATGTACCTATATACAGGCGAGGCGAATTCTGTTTTCAATTCAAACCATAGTCATGTATAGTATACATGACTATGATTCAAACTCGCCGTTTATGTATTCTCACTTCTTCGCAGTTTTTAAAGAGATCGTATTTCAATTTGCAATTTGGAGAAGGCAAATCGGATTATTTATGAGATCGGCTTTCTCCCAAATCTAACCAAAACCAACAAAGGCGGCCACAGGGAAAACCCTGTGGCATTATTGCAATGTCTTCTGCCGCGGCCCGACACTTTCGTCTACCTCTTCTGGCAGTACAATATCTTAGTGGCAACAAAGCTTAGTAACACAGTGGGCTTACCATTTCACTCTCTCTCCTTCTTTCCTTTACACATTCTTTGTAACTGGAGAAACTTTAGAGAAGACAGTCAGGAGGAAGACGAGAATGAATGCAGGAGATAGGTTGTTATTAGAAAAAAAAGATGACTTAGCCACTAGTCAGTTTGAGTTCAGGTCGAAAGCAAACTATCTCCTCGCCCACTTTGTAAAATCTCGAAGAAGTAACCCAGAAAGAAAGCATATCCATTCCATTCCGGTATATTTCTTTTCTTGTTCTTACTTTCTCTCTTTCCAGCAGAAGAGGAGTCGGGGGAGGGGGAAAGAACTTCTAAACTGAACTTACTACTTTCCTTTCTCAAATAAAGAAAAAGATGAGACTCATTCAATCTACATTTTCAATTTTCTGGATTTACTATTTAGATACTTGGATGAGACCGGCATAATAAACAGGGTCTTATACACTTTCTCGCTTCTTCTTTTTTATTTAACTTAGTTTTTGGTGGGTTCGTTATAATGAATGGTGTATTGTTCTACGTCTGTCTTCTTTTTCTCAATGATAGAAGCAGAGAAAGTTGAAGGAAGCAAGCCTTTTCAACCTGAATTTCAAGGAAAGTAACATTTACAAAAATTATCAGTTTGTGAAATTTATTCCTGGTATCATTTTGCTCGTCGTCGGTAATTGGTTATTTACGACGAAAAGTATTTCACTGTTGTTTGACTAGGATTCGTTTCCTTTGGTTGGATGGAATCGATATCGATAGGAAAGTTGAGTTGAATAGGAAAGAGTAACTCTAGCCGACTGCATTGTATTTTTTGCGATCATTTCCTTTCGTAGAATGACTGCACGTAATGATGATTTCTGATAATTCAGAAAGACTTGATTAAAAATGAACAAAGACTTTTCTGGTAATCATTCTCTCGCTCAGTCCATTGTATTTTTGTACTAATCAAGACAGAGGAAGGACTTGCAAATGGAGAAGTCACACCCCTTGCATCAGACGACGTTCACTTTATAGCCTGTGCAAAAATGAGGTCCATTATATTTCCTTCGTTGAGCCTCGTCACTCGTAGTAGGATGTAAGAAAACATAGCCAGTAGGACTGAAACAACAATTCGGTTTATTTCACCAACGACGCCATACTCTGTCGATGACTCTCCTTTCGTACTGCATCTGTAGTACTCGCCTAAATCCATGGTCAGGAGATTAAGAGAAAGTTGTGCAGAGAGTGCCCAGTTTTTATAGTGCTGGTGCTTGCTGATTATTGTTCAGATCAAGTCAAGCAGGAACAGAAGATGATGGATGATTATTTTATTTTGTGACTGAAGGCTAACTTGACCAGCGCACCCACGCTGCAATACATGCATTACTCCAAGCAAGTGATAGGAGACTGCAGCATTGACGTAAATTGTGGTTTAGTAAGAATTACGGATAAGAGTAGCACAAGGCTTTATAATCCCAAACACATCAAAGCTAAAGCCATTACTATATCATCGATTTCAATTACAGAACAAACGTCCTTCATCCTGGAGTCTAAGGAAATGGCAGCTGCTAACGTGGAGATCGAAAATCTCGATTATCCAAAAGATTCAGGTCTGAGAGTTCTTGATACCGTACCTGAAAAGTCTCCTATTGGCAATGGCACAGTCGAAGTTGGTGGTTCTTCTTCTTTGGCAGAGAAGACGACGAGGCGTCCTTCAGATTCCGGACCTGAAAGTCAATTAACGCAGCGAAACTCTCCTTCAAAGGAAGTGAAGGGTGATCGAGTGGCGGAAATTGGGGGATACGGTGCTAGTAAGGCAGGTAGTGCTGCTGCGACTGTTGTTAATACCCTCAAAGATGAAATGCGGGACATTAAGAGGACGATTTTTACTACCACAGCAACAGTAGAGAACGACATAGGAGAAAGTTCTGACACTTACAGGACTACGATAGTGAATAATGTTGCTGGTCAAATAGACACAATCAAGAGAAAGATGGAGAATTCGCTGATGATGGCAGATGAAAGTGATGCTCCCATGAACTGTGATGTGGTTGAAGAAAACTTGTACTTGGGTAAGTAACCTTATTCAACAGACGTACGGCTTTTATCCTAGGAATATCAGCAGAATTCAATTCAAAAGAGAGGATGCATATACACTTCAAACGAAGTCGCATGAAAGGGCACTCCATCTTTTTTAATGTATGAAGTGAGAGCAGTGTCCCGACAGGGTTGATGAGGTGTATGCCTCCCTATATGTCTTTGTGAAAACGACATGGAAAAGGTTGCAACTATGGCGAAAGGAAGGAAAAATGGCTATCTTTCCAATATCATTTCTCTGCATCGTCTATTTATCCAGGGCACTACACTACCCCGTCCCTTTGAAATGATCTACAGCTGCCCCATGATGAATGTACACCCAAAGGAATTCCCCTAATACTTCTTGTTGACATGATTTATATCATATTCTTACTTGGGCCGTATCTGTCACGTTTCTGTGATCATTATCATACATACACTACTAAACTCCAGAATTATCCAGTCTTTACACCATGAGTGAAAGTGTACTCCTTCATTCCTTTAAGCATTGGATGCATGGCATAAATATTCTGGTACGATTTTTCGTAAAAAAAATACTTTCCCTGGGTGGTCTGTGCTCAAAACAGAATTAGTGAATACTGCATAGACGAATACAGCGGAATTGTCCCACATCCTTTAGACTTCTTTTTTTTCTCTGAAATATTTCGAGAGGTTGTTTATATTGCAGTCCGCTGGTCCTGTTAATGTTCAGTTGTCGTCGTTGCCGGACAGGGATGACCAATAGAAAGAACACAGAATGGTTGCCATCCGGAACAGAAGTTGGTCGTCAACTTTCTGAGCTCAGTGACACGCCAACTTTTGCTTTCACTTTCTCTCTGTTCCGTTTTCTCCACTTTTCGTGGAATGGAATGTGGCATATGTTACACAAGAGTTAAATAAGAGTGACACGGAGAAAGCACATTTTGGACTAGTCTTATGTAGGTACTTTCACTTCCTTCGTGATCCGTATTGTCGAAATGATAGTTGGGTAATTACGAGTCTTGTCTTGTCCTGTCCTTTACGTATTCAAGTGAAATGGTCAGATATCACTTTCTTTCTCTATGCTTCTGTCCATCTTTCGGTAAGAGCAGAGGACAATTGAGGAAACAAAGGAAAGGATTATATCTTTAGGCAGGATGCTCGGATGGCAATGTTGATGCTCATATACATTACATATACGTATGACATGGTTAGTTAAGTGGTTAACCTCACTCAACATGACTTATTGTAAAGCTCTCATTGTGGTCGAGAACCAGAGGGGTAAAGTAACTTTCACCTTTGAACGACCGGAAATAATTATACAATACATATTCCGTTGTGATGACAATTATATCAGCTCAGAGTTTTAATTTTGTAAGGAAGTCAGTTCTACCGACATTTGTTGTAACCCAGTTAACCCTCATTTGAACTTTGTTTTCAACTCGATAAGTTTTTGCTGTATAACAGACATCAAGTTAATTAGGAGAGAAGGGGATTAGAAAGGGCAACGCAACCTTGTGAATACGCCAACAAATATATATATGTGCACACATCACATCCGTTCATTGTCTTTCTGTTTTGTGGTCAATTTAATTAAATTACATTCTTCTCCTTTCCACTGCCTGTCTCTTGCTGAGATTTAGGAGAACCTCGGTTAAGTCACCAAATGGAATTCAACCAAACTCTTGTCTACTTCGTCCCACTGGATAGATTCTGATAGTTTCCGCTCGGCTTAACTCTGGATTATGGTTTGCATTACTGTAATGATTGCTTGCTGTACGTCTGCTATCCTTTCCATGGGGATTGCGTTATCTCTGGTCAAACGGACGGATAGTATTTGGGTCGGGAATTGAATTGAGTTGAATGAATGAGTAAAGACGCGTGGAGGTGGAAACGGCAGCTTGGGTCTCTTCTGAATGACGCTACTTTCTCCTTTCCTTATGCCCACTTCGCAGTTGTTATTATTACGGTTCCAGTTCAGCGGTTCAGTTTTGTCCCGATATCCACTACTATATTTTATGCGGATAGTCAGAGAGTATCGCATTTCTCGTGGTATATAAAATGGTGATAATAGTCCTGCATTCAGCGGTGCGAACTATCATCTCTTATCTTCGATCACCACTTCTCTTCTTCGTTCTGAAGAGTCAGCTCACTTTTACTTTCTCCAACATCCAAAACGTCATTCGTGGGTGTAGCTACCTCTTTAAGTTATATTGGACACACAAGTGGAGGTTTCAATAGACCGAAATCGCAACTTTGAAAAAAAAACCTCAATTTGAAGTTAAGTATACCTACCCACGCCACGGTACATATGGGATTTGTATTGAAGGGTTTTTGCAGTAAATGAGAACTATTCAGCGACATTGCCTCCCGCATGGAAACGAATCGTTAAATCGGTTCAGTTCATTCTAAAAAAAGTACTAGATGAGATTCAACGCATAAGGTCGCACCACCACTCTATAAATTTTTACCCCACTTTCATTTCGAATCTTAGTTGTAGACATCGCTTGCCCAAAGTAAAGTACCTGCTGTCTCTCTTCCAAGACATTGCTGTCGTTATCTCCCGGTTTTTTATTGTAACGTTTTCTGGAAGTGACCTCGTGAATTCGAATAAGGTTTGAACTCTTATCGACAGCAGTACGCCATTTTGAAGGAGGATGTATACCGGCTGTTTTTATATCCATTTCGATCGTGATTGTGTTGTGGAAGAACCTGTGCTGCATTTCTACTGCGTCATTAAGGTTTGAAGAGCTTCGATCCCTTCAACCCCTTCGTTTGGCAGCCCCCTTTTCTTCAGTCAGTTAATTGTAAAACAAGTGCATTAAATCCCTCGCACCAGGTTACCCGCACAACTCCTGGAAGAAATAGCAGTGGCCATTGCGTTTGTCATTGCCACCTTTAAATGCTTCCAACGCTCTTTTGCTTGTGAGTGCGAGTGCCGACGGGCTTTAAAATTTAATGTGATGTCGACCAGAAGGCATAAATAGTGAAACTCGAAGAGAGCCATTGCCATGGGTACAAGTCTTTTAGATGGTGCTCAAGTCACGTTCATCCAATCAACTCTAGCCTTATCACAAGGAATGGGACAAATCAAAATTTACTTCAAATGTACTCCTTTCTTTCATATCATTCAATGTCGTTCAAGGGCAGGGGTCCAGCTGCCGTTATATAGGGTTGTCGTCATGGCAAAATTGATAAGGGTATTCGCTTCAATAATAAGAATGGGTTCAAGAAGGAGGAAAACCTCAATTTTCAAGATGTTTGTGACGGAAAACTGAAAATGTCATTGAACGGCTCCAGTGAAAGCACAATCATTGCTCTGTCACTCGTCCCCTCTTTGATCATTTCTGACGCTTTGAACTTTCAATCAATAGCCATTGTCTGGATCTGATCTTCATTTACCTGATTGCTGATTGAAACAGAACATGCGATGTGAGTAGTTGGGAGAACAAAGTTTGATGCATAGATGAAACGCGAAAGTGTGACCAAGGATGCGGTCCTACAGGGCATATGTTTGCAATCTGGGAAACTGCAAGTGATTTTAATTTATTTGAACTTTATTTGAAATAATATCAAAGACTTTGTTTCCTTCAGAGTTTTTGGTCTTTCCCACTTTTGCGTTTTGCCAAGTTCCTTGTGAGTCAAAGATTATGGTTTGCTGAAGCATACTTTAAATTCGCATTTCGGGTTTTTCTGGAGTCTGCCAGAAGAGCTTCACCAGTTAGTTAATAAACACAGACCACATTGTCGTTGTATGTAGACTGGTGGAGTGTGTAATATTATCAGATCGCCTGGACTTCTTTTTGGAATTGGAGCAAAAATCGAGCCAATTTGTATTCTCCAATTTACCTCAACACTAAAAGTTTAAGGATCTCTTATCATCCCCTTCGGAAGGAAGTCATCATCTCTTTGATAAAACCAAAACTTCAAAGTTATTGCAGAAAGGTAAAGGTGTGAAGAGTTTGATATGAACTTGTTTTTTTGCATAACTGCATGGTAGGCAAGTTTATTCTCTTTGAGATGTTTCTTGGGCACATTATTTGACACTCGAGTGTCACACATACGCAAATAATTTAAAAGTTTGAAAAAGAAAGTCTACATTCAGCAAAAGCTTCCTTATTATATTAAGCTTCCACTCATCTCTGGAAGGTATTCCATACTCATAAAAAACTCTCGTGTTTGACAAATCAAGAGTTCCAATCAAAGTTTCAGATGAAAGAGGAAAAAGAGAAAGTGGTCTCTTGTCTTGAGGCATTACCTTATTTCTTAATGGAAAGACAAGATTCAAAGACTCACTCTGTTCCCATACCAACTTCAACGAGTGAGGATAAATCTAACACATTATTCGTTTCTTGAGGCATCGAAAGAAAACTTTTTCTCTGTCAATTTAGAGTGAGCCTTGATTGGAAAGTTCTGCTGGGTTGTATGGAATTATGTGGAGACTGTCATCATTTTAACTAAAACGAGATCCTTAATGCGCCTTCCTTCTTCATTTGGAAATATGTGCACCTTTGCTAGATACTGGTGGTGGAGATATGAAGAGAAAGCTACTCAACTTGTAGATTAACGACCGAGATGATGAAACGATGAAAGCCTATACAAGAGGAAAGTTTGACCGTCTTGATGTGACTTTGTAAATTATGTTTCGCCATTATTGTCGAGTCAAACTGTTCCAACTTTTTATTAACTCTGTCTGGGTGCCTGAAAAACTTGGAGCTAATGCTGATTTCTGATTGGAAATGTGAAGAAAATCAATAACTACCTTTTTAAATGAGACTGTAAAGAGACGGAGATGAGGACATTAATGTCTGGCATTTATAGAAATTTATGTATTGAAATTTTAACTTTATTTTCATTTCATTTGAGTAAAGTAGTTGCCCAGAATCTGAAGTTTATTTACATACTCACAACGGTATTTTTCCAGCACTACTACTGAATGGTAACTACTTTTTTGCTTTGACGCATTTTTGCAACCGCACCCATTCCTCCATTTGCTTCTTTGGTATGCCTCCTACACCGTTTATAAGTTGCTATGTCAAAGTTAAGATGTAATTTTTATAGTTCTTGTACCAACAAACGTAAGCGACTTAAATATTTTTTTCACCGTGCAATAGAAAAAAAAGTGCACGACAAGCAAAGGTCGGAAGAAAGTGCTTTCTCCAGTTTAGCTGGAAGCTATGATTTTGCCATAACAAGCAGTTTGTACAAGAAGGCTTTCTTTTAGTATCCCAACCTCTTTTTACATCCAACTGCCTTTGCATCTTTTTTATAGCCTTCCTAATAAAATTTATTGCAATGAATGCAAACTTGAATCTCAGACTTCGTAAAAAAATTGTTAAAACTTTTCATTTTGATATTCCCTTCTCGGCGTTTCATTCAGTGGTATTGAAGCATTGTGCGTGAGGATGAAATAGGAAATTCTAAGGATGAAAGAAGGGCTTGTTTCTAGCCCATCTGAGAAAGTAGCTTCTCTAATTTACAATTCTTGATTTAGAGTTACACCTTCTGTAAATTGAAGGGCCAACTTCTCCAACGTAAACCTGGCACTTTCTCTTCTACACGAAGGCAATGGAAAAGTTTTCTTTTCCATTTTAGTTCACTCCTCCACTTAAGTCGCGA
This sequence comes from Isotomiella minor, assembly GCA_034696445.1. NCBI lineage: Eukaryota > Metazoa > Arthropoda > Collembola > Entomobryomorpha > Isotomidae > Isotomiella > Isotomiella minor. The sequence continues at coordinate 15,524 of JAQIWU010001507.1, forward strand.
TATCACTTCTTTAGTGCCTCTGCTCCTGTTTTCTAATGTCTAAAGTATTCTCTTTGTGGTAGTAAAATTTGCTGTCTTACTATGCCTCACACAAGTTAAAGAGTTTCCTAGATTAGCTTTTAGGTCTCTTTCTACTCCCGCTGTCTTAAAAGCATAAATCTCTTTTCAAGTTTTTACATCTAAAGAAAGATACCATCTCCAGATAAAATCAGCAAAAATGAATACAGGCTCCATTCCTCACTACTCCTGTCTTTATCACATAGAAACTCTCTTATTTTGCTTCCAAGACCTGCGGTATATAGTGCAGATGAACCTTAGGTCAGTAAACCAAGAAGAAATTCAACGAAACACATCGCTTTTTGCCATATTACTCGTAGAAAGAAGGACAGAGGCTGGTCGAGTCGCAATGTACCCCTAAGTTAAAAATTGGCATCTGAAATGCTTATTTTTACAAGAATATCGTTGTGAGTGAATTCTTCGTTCTTATCTCCAGGTTGTCATTTTGCTTCGGTTGGACATGTTAATTCCTGCTCTTCTGGTCTTCTGGTTGCAAAGTTGGACGCTGGAGAAAAACTCATCTCAAAAGACAAAACGCAAAGCA
>JAQIWU010001508.1:0-16113 GCA_034696445.1 Isotomiella minor
TTCACACCGAATCAAAGTCCACCTTCTTTTTTTGATACGAGTTGAGATGCGAAAAGATGCACACTAACAAAGAAAAGCTATCGTGTTGTATTAAACCTTTTCATGTTGGTGAAGGATGAAAGCTTTATCTTGGTTGGGTGTTGGGGTTGTGGCGGAAGGTGGAGTCTTCTCTCCATCCCGTCCGCCTACTCTTATAATATTGTATAAAACCACTTTTTATACTCTTTAACCAAGTCAAGTCTTCTCTGCTCTGCTCCAAACATTGCATTATATTTCATGTTATGCTCCTTCCTTTGTGGGACTGAGAGGGGAGAATGTATGTATATGCGTATAAAATATAGCGTTGTTGGCTTTAATAGTTGGCATTATTCCTGACTTCAGTCTCACTTTAGTTCTTTCTGTGGATTGAGCTGAAGCAAAAGCTAAAACATACATATAAAACATATTCATTCGGATCCGAATCAGAGAAACTTGCTTTCTTACTTTCACAATTCGAGTTGAGTTAAGACAAGTTGCCTTGTGTGTGTAGACCAACTCAACTTTGCCTGTTTACACTCATACCGTTTAAAAGTGAGGAAGAAGAAAGAGTTGTTGGGATTTCATACAAAACAAATGTGTGAGTGCTCAGGTTTCTTGAGATAAGATAACTTCAAATTCACTTTTGCATGAGAGAGCATCACCAATCACAATAACGCAACAAGCTAACTACTTTGTTACCATTTTATCAATGATCACCCAAACAAATCAAACTACAAAAGTTTTTGTGTTGTGTACATGAAGAGACTTCTTTCAGATAAGACACTTGTCTAAATCAGAATCAGAGTCAAGCTGTCTACACTTGCTCATCTCACTCATCGTATCAAGACCATCATCTCTGATCCTGACACTAAATAAGCCTTATCAATACCTTTAAATTACAAATAATGCAGTTGAGTGCATTCATTGCTGATTAGTGAAGTTTATTTATGGCCGACTTTCATCTCTCAAATGTGATTAAATAGACATCAAGATTGATTGTGTGAACTTGAACTATAGAACTCGCCCTTCGTTTACTCTAAAAATGCTTTATGCCTTCACAAGACTATCATCCTGCTGATCCTGATATGATCAATCGGCATAACATTCTCGCACCCATCAACCGGAAGAAAATTTATCACATCATCATCATCATAGCACATAAACCAACAAATCAAAACAGTTAACTTGATACATGTGTGAAACATTTTAGATTAGATTGGGAGTTTCATGTGCGCGATTTGCTGGTGTTGATGGGAGCTTTTATCGATACAACATAAACATACCTACAACTTTCACTGAGCATGGTCGTTAACGAATCGAGTCTATATGGTTGAAAAGGACATGGGAAAGGATATATAAGCCTATACAATTTAAGTGAAACTGTAACTTTCTTTTGAAAATTTTTAATGACCCGTGAGACGGGTGGGGTATATATGGAGCGTGGATTTGACGACGGGATGGGGGCGACCGCGGATGGGGCCTTCTTCTCAGATTCCTCCAGGGTGGCAAGATACTACTCCCAACATAGCGTCATGCATTCCCAATACTCCCAACAAAGTAAGGTTTTTATATCTAAATCCAAATTAATTACGTATTACTATAGATAGATAAGTAATGCCCGGTTCCTTATTTTCTTTGCCCGAAATAAAATGTTGCCTTATGAGGTAACTTCATTTTATCATTGCATCTTATTCCATTTGTCATTCTTCTCAGCTTGGTCATCATGCAAGCTTTATGACGCATGATGCATGTGTGGTGAAAGTTGTTGAATGAATCGTGTTAAGAAAGACCTCAACTTGGCTTCTTTGTAACCGTCTGTTCCTGATAAGTTGACTTTGACTAATTTCGTTGGAGAAAGATACAATCTAATGTGTAATGAGAACTTAATTAAATATAATATGCCAAAGGTTGCCTAGGTATACGGATATGATTGGTTGGTCGACGTTGTTAATAAGCTTCGAGAAAGTCCGTTTATTATCGCCATCATGCAAGGACGGAGCAAGTGGCAAGTTTTAATTCTCGTTCATTCATAAATTCAGAAGTAACAAAAACACAACTTAATATTTAATGATCTGATAAGATAGTATCTGAACGAACGGGCGGGCAGACCAGACCCGACCAGGCACGTAATAATAATACATACACAGTTGCTCTGGACACAAGAAGGCAATCAGTCAGTAAAAAGAAACAAACAATTACTATCTACATCACGCTATCCCCTACCCTTTCAACTTACCCAGTCCGTCTCATTTCATTCATTCATTTCTTATTCATAATAAATATTCGCATGTCACATCACGAATCATTGTCCTTTGTTTTTGTCTTTCTCTTTTTGGACCTTGCATTACCCCACCTCACCTCTTTTAGTTACAGTTCCAACCAAATTAAGAATCCATCGGCACTAGCATTATTAATCAATGAAAATTGCAATAATTACTTGAAATTATAGACAGGAAACTGTGTAAGGATGAATTAACAAAAAAAAAATTGAATGAGTCCATTTAAAAACTTAAAGTCGTACTTCATAAAGAATGAGAATGGAATCCGGAATTCTAGGTTGTTGATTTCTGTTTTTTTGCATTTTTAAAAGGATTTTCTACTGTTCTCCTAGCAAATTTGTCGGTTTGGGAAAGGAAATAAATCGAGGAAAGAAATATTTCATTTCAAAAATTCTAAATTCCTCTGCATATTTTTATTCCGGAAGTGATATTTCTTATGCCTAGGTAACTTTTTTTATTATTTGACTGGTGCCATAAATACTTCAATATCGTGAGCATTTTTATGGCAAGATGCAGAAATTCTTGCAGCAGACTTTGTTCAAAAAAGGAGTAATAGCTAATTAAAGCTAGTAAATTTGTTTTAATCTGATGATCGGATCTGACTTTGTGAGCGGATGTTACTCTTTATATAGCCATAGAGACTAGAGCTCTGATAAGCAGCGGCAAAAGTACTTTGTGAATGCATGATGCATCTGCCTGACTTAGTTTTTTTTAACGATATCAAAATATCGTTCGTAGCGCATGCATGGGAAGAATTTGCTAATTTATGATGAGAAGATTCGTTCCTCCGTAAAGGTACAGGTATAAACCAACTAATTATATTTTTATACAGATAACAATCTGCACAAACTGTACAAGATTTACCACTCACTGTTTTATTATTTCTCTGAATGAATCAAAAAAAGGTCTGATACACACAAGGCTTAATAATACAAAAATTTGTGAAGAATTGAATGTACTAACTACTCCGGTGTAACTCGAGATGCTTGTATAATTCGGCATAGGTATAGATAGATTCATGATCCTTGTAATTTTGAATTTGTAAACTGCATAAAAAAAGAATCCTTCACACTGTTTCCTCTCTGATCCTCCCATGTAAAACAGCAACCTTCCTGTTTACGCAAGACGTCTCTATATAGGTATGCACAGCTCTTTTATTTTATGAGAAAAAACCTTTAAAGTTTTATCTTGCAGATTTAATGGTCAACTAAAAATAACGATTTGTTTTTATACAGAGGTCCAATTTAACTTATCTTTTAAATGAGCTTTGCTTTAATTAGGCATCACTTACACCTGTAATAATAATATGCATTTAATATGAAAACGATATGCCGATGTAGGAGGAAGGTGGCGGCTGACTGCCAACAGGATTTATGCTCCTCGTTTCATAGTAGTGCATAGTATCCACTTCACATAAAAATCTTGATTGGCCATTATTTAAGAACATTGTACAAATTTTATTACTTCTAATGGCATTTTTGTAGTGGCTAAATGACGCAATAAAACCAAATAAGTAGCGCTTCTAATCTAGATCGCTTCCATTTTCAGCTCAAAAATTTGTATCAAGAAAGAACTATTGCGAAATTAGAAATGAATTATTTTCCTCCTCCTCCTCCATCAAAAAGTTATCATCATGAAAGCCGGAGGTTCTAAAAAAATGATGTGGACGAACGAGAAAAAAGTAAAATAGCAATTTGTATCGGCTCGTGATTTTCTTAATTAGGAATAAAATTAATTGTTTTGTAGGAAAAGCACATTAGGATTATAACTGCTGTACTATAAATTCATCATTATTATCATCATCATTTGTAATACAGAGCCACTCAGAAAGATTTACAACGCTAAGTTTCCTCCCTCTTGATGAGTAGTGATTTTAGCTTCATTTAATGCTTTTTATTTTGTTACGTTTTTAGTGGATTGAAAAACGATGAAAGTGTATTTAAGGATGATAGTGATGTGAGCCCCCAAAAGTAGGCACATATCGGTTACCCTATCAACCACAGAAATCCTCACTAATGAGCTCTTTGGTTCAGATCATGAAATCAATGAAGATTTCTACACAGAAAACAACGGAATGAAGATGTTTTTTAAGCAAAAAACTCTATGAATTTACTTTTTTTCTTACGTAAGGTGAATACATGCGCAAACCACACACGCGGAAGAGAAGTTTGTGACTTTTAAGCAGAACTTTCTGAGTCACTTAGTTGTAAATTTTTAATTGGCATATATTTTATATATTTAATCCATCTTGGAGGTATGGTTATAATCCAGTTACAGTTGGTTGGTTCGTTTTGTTGCTTTAAATGAGATTATCTCATTGCTTCATCTCTGTTCAATCATTAAACCCTTCATGCAACCGAGGAAAATATGTATGCGAAATGCCGTTCAGTCTGAGTGAGCCAGATTGGGAAATCCCCAAACAAAACATTGATGATAAGCACGATATAGATTAGTGGTACAAAAGCACGTGTTCACAAAATTCATAACTAACCACATCAATATTGCTATTTTCAGTGAGTCGAATGACGGGGACAGGATCTTCAGGAAGTCCTCCAGTGAACTCCGCTGCTGGTCATCCTGGAGTATGTCGCTCAGTCTCTCAATTTCATCACCAAGCCCCCTCCCTCCACCATCCCTGGTTGAGTGACAGGGGGTGGACCATGCCATCATCCGGGTACAAGACTTTCCCCTTCCCTCCAACCCCTCCGAAAGACTCTACCCCCGAAGCAAGTGCCCCAAGTGACTTTTCCTGCAGCGCAAATAATGAGGATCTCAAAGTGCCCCACAACTCAAAGGGGAGAGAAGGTGTGGCTGTGGACTATTATAATAACAATTATTTCCCAGCTGCCTCCCAACATTTCCTATACCACAATAGTACAAATAGTACCACGAGTAGTAGTAAAAACTCCAGTCCTTCCACCCCCACAGCCTTTCCTACACCCACTTCCTCAAATTCCTCATCAAAAAATTCTAATTCACATCCAAATAATAGCAATTCAAACTCGCAAAGAAATAAGAGTCGCTCTAGTGCTGGTAAGAAACTTGACAGACTTATAATTTTTTTCATCGTAACAACCGACCCACTACCACTACTCACATTCTATTCTTCGTTCTTCTGCCAACTTTTACTCTTTCTGTCCTTGGGGACCCTGATCTTAAAGGTCTAACGAAGATAATAACGTAAACGATTGGTTTTTGTGGTGACGGTTTAAAATCAAAAGGCTTTCTCCTAATGCGGGTTTACCACTTTACCTTTGACCTAGCAACCATGAATGATGAAGTCTCGAGGAAAACCGATGCATATTGATTTTCTCTACGGCCTGCTTTCCTCTTAACACAAAACCTGCTTTCCCAAAGAAGCGAACCGCAAGTGCATTTATATTACACTCATTACCTTTGTCTTTATCTCTTCATCTCAAGATGATAATAGATAGACAGCCGTATGCGGTTGGTTAGTTCACGTACACAATGTGTATAACTCGGCCAGTTAGTGCATCCGATTTTTCCATGTTTACTTGTTTTTATTACACACTTTTACTTACCCACACACTGCATAATTATGATTAGCGCTGTCCAACTTTTTCTCGTCTTTATTAGGTAAACTGCTTAATTAGTCTCCAATTATATCAATCTTATAACTCATGTTGACCCTAACCTTAACCCCTGTGTTACATATTATTCTTCCATCAATACTTTCCACTAACTTTCCTTCGGCTTTACTAACTACATCATCCTTCTCCTTCAGCTTCACGAAGCATTGAGAAATAGAATTAATGCAAATTGATGTTTCTTTTCTTTGTTGCTCAGAGGGTCGAGAATGTGTAAACTGTGGGGCAACCTCTACGCCATTGTGGAGGAGGGACGGAACAGGTCACTATTTGTGCAACGCTTGTGGTCTCTATTACAAAATGAATGGGCAGAACCGACCTCTTATCAAACCCAAACGTAGACTGGTAAGTCCGATTTTTATAAATTACCATATAACCATAACCCGAGGGGAAATATGTATAGTGTGGAAAAATTCACCGGTCCAATGACCGCAATCATTGCTGCGTTGTTATCATCGATATGACAATTAAAAGAGGGAGCTGTACTTTTACATTTAAATCATTATGTTTTTCTCTTATGCAATTAAGTTTGCAAGCAAACCAAGCCATTATAGTCGACCACTTAATTCGTTCCCAAACATGGATCATTTCCAAACAACATAACAGCAGCCGAATAAGAATGAATAAGCCATTCCGCATCACCTTTTCTTTTCTGGTGAAAATGACTATTTGATGCAAACCAAACTCATTAAAATTCAAGTCAAGTACTACAACCCCATAAGTAATTAACAAGAGAGATGGAGAGTGAGACAGAAACATCAAAAAGATAAAAAATAAAAAAAAGTAAAGTGGTAGTGTGGAAGCAATTTTGTGTCTGTTCCAGTTTAATTCAATCATTCATCCTGTCTGTACATTTACACACTTGCCATTTGTTCTTGTTAAAAGAAGACGGTTTTGCTTACTTGTCTTGTCCACTGTGAACGAATTATTTTTATATTCCCCTCCTACATTATTAGTAAAAAACGAAGTGGTTTTTAAATGAGCAAACCATGCACCCTTGTATTTTTTCAAGAAAGAATAGAAATGACACTTGCATAAGAGTCTTTAATTGGCAGGGAGTACGCGCGAATGAATGATATGATGATGATAAGGAATGATAATGATATGCCATAACGTGATGGCATGTTGGATAGATGATGCTTTTCTGCATTCCTATACTTTCCGGGCTTAAGGAAATTATTTATGTCTTTCTTTCAAGGTTACCTTTTTAATTTTATCAAACAAGTAAAGGCTATATAGTTAACTTATTCTTTGCTACACACAGGAAGAAGACCTGTAAAAGGTTTGTCCACAAGCATTAAGTGTGTTTGGGTATAAAGCGTGCATTTTTATACACATACTCCTCCGAAAGTGGTTCTGGTGGTGTTGTTGTCGGACGACTTAAAAACTGGTAATTATTTCCGGTTGCCCTCTTGCCCGCTGCATCGTTAGATAACAGTTGAGCAGAGAGCTTCCAGCAGCAAAGCGATGGAAAGGAGTGAAAGGTTGTATAGTTGCTTCTGTAATGCATTTATCGAAGTCAGATCTTGTAAGACGTGGCAATGAGTGTAATCTAATTTTATTACAGCGTAGGTCATTTGAATTAAATAGTTCCACTAGCAGACGATGAATGTCATAAAGGCCAATGAAACTGAAAGTATGTATAACGGACAAGGAGAAATGACTAGGTTAAGGTTTAAGGTTAGAGGCCTGTTTCGGATTAAGCGTAGGAAACTTTATAGTTTTAAAAAAATTCATGAATTTTGAACACATCAGAAACAACAACATATTGCATCCTCTTTGCTCTAAATGAGAGCAGGTACGTGGTGTATAGTAATAATGCGTAGGTAAAATAATACGAGCTTATTAAGGCTTTAAACAGCAACTAGGTACTCTTCTGACGAAGGAACAGGCACCTTATGTTTCTTTCTGTCATGTTCATGTGTACTCCCATCCATATGACATGCCTTCAGAAGACCAAATAAAAAACTGTTGGCGTGGCGTCTGATGAGGCTGCAACCTAAATTAAATGAGTTAAACTAAATGTTTGATTATTTTACCTTATTTGGCTGGTGGCTGCTTGTGTATGTGTGTGGGGTGAGGAAATATAGGTACAAAATGCCCCTCATCTTCTTCTTAATAATCTTTTCTTCCTTTTCAAGCATGAAACGTTACAATAATTCTCTCCAAGTTGTGACATTTCTTGGACGTCCCAACCTTCTTTCTTAATTTATCAAGCATGCATGCAAATTTCGTTGGGTCTACCGAATCTGAACATGAAGTTTTAGTCTGGTCAAACTCAGACTCTAAAAAACTCAGAAGGGTGGTGAAGCCACTACTCATCACGTAAAGAAATGTAGGTACATCTTATGCTTTTACGCGCCTCAAACAGGACTTTTTATTACATAACCTTACATTTCATTTTCATTTTTCCTAGTTTCATTTCATTATTTTGGCTCAAGAAATGAGTGTGGCGGTGGAGTGGGTGCATGACATGACATGGTGAATAGCTTTTATATAGGGTAGCATGATATGATTGACGTGACGTGATGCTCCTCTCTATAAAAAGCTTGGATATGATACATACATGTGGCAAGGGAGAGGAGAGGGTGCACAAAAATGCTCGTTAAAAGTGGACCATTTCATTTTTACAACGATGCAATTCATAAATAAGCTGCTTTTTATTGATTTTGTGGAAACACTTGCTGTGGCTTCGTTTAAAAAATGCTCTTTATCACAATGCTCCAAGCATGCAATGACATGCCCTAATGTCTATCTATCTCCGGCTAGCGTGTAGTGTCCGATGTGTACTGTGTACCTCACAACAAAACTGTAATTTCGCATCATGTCCGACAAGAAAAATGAGAGTATCCTATCTATCTATCGGGTAATGAATGTAACGCTCATAAATTATTGCAAGGGTGAGGTCAGTTATCCAAAGCATTTCGTAACATTTTTAAAGACAGAGGGCACAAAGCAGAAAAGACTTAAATTTTTCCACAAATAAGACATTTGGAATGGAATATAGTTCATCATCAATGTTGTTGTCATAGCACCTAGCTTTCTCCTGTTGTCGTCAATATACAAAAAATGCAGGTTCCTCTCCTGCTTCCATAGTCGTAGTGATGCACTTCGTTTTGGACCCATTAAAATGAGAAGAGGATTGAGAATAATTCGTTGTTATCCACTGCATTATTGTTATAAGGCAATAAAATATAATTCTCATCCTCTCCACAAAGTTGCATCAAGGCAGTGTTATAACAAAAAATGAAGACGAAGAAGTCATAACAAGAGGAACGCCGTTACAAGAAGCAGAGCAAAAAGCAGAAAAGAACGTCGAATAAACGAGCGATCGACTCTTCAGTTTCATAAAACTAAACCAAACCACATAATACCTAATAAAAGGGTGGTTCTTCTTTGCTATGTAGTTAGGTTCACCTGACTTCAATTCATGTGGATTATTATTAAGTTTTAAATTTTAACTATTTATTACTCTTTCTTATACTTCACTTATCTTCTTTAAGACTAATATTATTACCTCACAGGAACTACGTAGATACATACCATGTACCAAGCACTTCTCTTCTCACTCGTCAGTTCTATTGCATTACATGATATAAAATAATAACAACGTTATGGCCTTAGCGAAACAAAATACCTGTGCCACAATCAACAGAGTGAATGCACAAAAGAAAGTAAAGGAAGACAAGACAACTTTTCTTCACCACCATAAAAGCTGAGTTGTAGGAAGCATTGAATGCAAGTAATTGGCACTTTGGTATTCCAGGAGAAAGCAATATTAATTATTATTGCTCAAGTGAAGGGAAATTGACAGGCTTGAGGTGGACTGGAATAAAAACTCTTCTCCAGTCCACTTAATGGGGGTGGTGAGGTAGAGCATTATCAAAATTTCCGAGGCAATATCTCTCATTGCCCCAGGACAATAGATAGAGTTTCTTACAAGCATTAAAAGGTTCTCCAGTTACATCAGTCGCGGTCATCCATCCAATCCATCTCGTCTCGTTTTTCTTATGGCTACATTGCACTTCTTCTTGTTTAATAATTGACTTCAGGGCAGTGGAAACTGAAGTGAGGCAGTAAAATTTAATTCAAACATTTAAACAAGGTTGATTGGATTGCACGAAGAAGGAAGGTGAGATGAAGAAGAAGAGGTGAAGTATGCAGCATGGTAATAATTGTAAGAAATTTCAGTAAAACAAGAAACTTTTACTTTAACAATCCAAGCCCATAAACTTGACCCTCAATTCATCATAGGTAATCGTTAAAAGTCGGGTTAAGAAACACCACAGAAAAGAGAAGAGCGAGTGTAAAAAGGGTTATAATAAAAGAGTCATAAATAAAATGGTGATTTTCACGTAAAAAGAAAATTAAACGAAATGTGGAAAAGGCGCATCTTTTTTACCTGCCAGCAGCAAGTCAAGTCAGTTACCTCTGAACATTGCATCGTCTGGTCCTATTGAACAACTGTTTTCTTTCTTCTTCCTTTTAAGTTAAACCTTAAACGATTAACTGCCCAAACTTGTGGGAGAGCTTCTGGTTTTTTTTACTTTGTAGTGAAAGGAAAGGGAAGGGCTATCATTATCTGTAAGCTATTGTCAATCAAATCGTCACCTCATCTTCAGTGTCCTACTGGGCATTACCCTTCACACAAAAGCTTAAGTTAAAACGCGTTCCTCCACACACACACACTCGACCCTTTGTGTTGTTAATTTATCCATCACAAAAAATATACTTTGTTCAATTTAGCTTGAGCACGAGCGAAGGGAAACAAGAGACAAGCGTTTTCCCTTGTGAGCAGTGAGTAAATATTGTGAAATATTTATTTGACAATTTGTCACCTTTTAGTATTCATTGTTAACTTGAGTAAACCTTTTACACCACACCATTATTCCCATGAATAAAATAACAGTGTAAATGAATGGTTTACAACTACAATTTCATTTTAGCTGGTCAAGGCACGTCAATTTCGATGATAGTAGCTTTTCAATTCTTCCTTTACTTGACCAATGGTTAATTTCTGTTAATTCTATTTGACGATTGCTACGGTGCATCTATCTTAAGCGCTTCCATTTCCATTCCTTCATTCCTGGGACAAGCGAAAAAAAGCATGGTTGATTAATATTTAAGCAAGGATGGGACAGGTGAATCAAGAAGACTGCCTGCCTGAGCAATATAGACAACAGACGTTGCCAAAAACATGATGGCTGTGGCTGATAACATCTCCGCCCAACTTCCGTCCTCTTATTTTTTGTACATCACTACTTGCATTGCTTCCACTGTAGTACCAGTACAAAGGCACTGTACTTTACTACCATTTTGCCTTTCTTTTATATATTTTTCTTCTTTCCCCTCACCCGTTCGTTCCCTCTTTCCATTTTTTATTCAAGTTTGTTTATCATTTTAACCAACTTCGTGGTCATCACCACGGTTTAGGTGTTGTTATGCCAATTCCTTCGTTCTACCTGCCTACCTTATCCATTTTTCATAGTATGCTTTCCCTTGGGCTATATACTTTCTAAGGAAACAGTTAATAATTATGGAATTACTACGATTATTTGGTGTGCCTTTCTGCAAGGAGGTAGATATGTATTAATACAAAGCCATTCCATAATGAAATAAATAATTCCGAAAGTTTTGGCGTGAATATAAATGAGACAAAAATGAGGGACATTTGGTTACCTTTTACTTTTCTCCTTCTTCTACATCCTATACATATAAATACGAGGTTAGACGAGAGAAAGCAATTGCCATAATAAGCAAGCATTTGGCAATGCGAAACGGAATGTGTTCAGAAAAATAAAGCATTAATTTATATTAATTAAGCCAATTACTAGGAATGCAATAAAACCTAGAGGTTTTGTTTAGTTAGTCCCTTTTGGTAAATGAAAATGAAACAGAAAAAGAAAGTTGATGTTGAATAAAACATAATAATAATACCCTTGGCTCTGAAAATCGTTTAGCCTGGTTCTGAACTGAACTTTCCTATTTTCCTTAAAAAGCAAGGTTGAGTATAGTCTAGTCTACCCTGCCGAGTATTGCTTTTTTACCCTCCGGGATAGATGTAGAATAAAATTCGTTTCGTGGTTATGTGTAATGGGCATTTGTACGGTTCCATGGGCCCGTTCCAGGCAACCGGGTGTAAAAGGATTGCAATGATTTCCAGTTTACTTTATTCTTTATTTCTCTCTTATCGTTTGCCATCGGTCTCTTGGATACTGGGACATTTCCTTCCCATGAAACACCCCCACCTTATTTGCATCCTGGCCTCTGTTCTCTGTCTCTTTTCTCCACCACCGGTTCGATTTAGTCATTCTGCTGTTCCCATTCCTATAACAATTTTCAGGGCTAGAAAAGTTTTACAAGATACGTATTTTTGTACATGAAAAAATTAGGGAATGAAATAATGTTTATTGATGATGAACTGGCTAAGATTTGCAATTATAATTTTTCGGGTCCAAGAAAATCTGTATGCAATGGGTGAAGTTGCAATAATCATTGCAGATATCTAAATTGACATTAGTAGTTGTATTTGAATGACTTTAAATATCTATCAACAACATGCATAACTCCCTAACAAATGAAACACAAAATGCAATCCAAACGCTTCGTTTAAAACTTCTTTATGTTTTGTTCGGGTTTGTCACGTCACGAGTCTACTCTTCCCGTGTAAAAAAATCAATGAGGAATTCTGATCTTAAGTCCGATAAACTCCCTTCTTTCTGTTCTTCTTCTTCTTCTTTGCCTTGTCTTCTTGTCTTCCTTCGCTCGCTTGCCTAGCCTTCTTTCTTCTTCATCCATCCGTGGCTTCAAAACTTGCACACAGAAGGATTACCACTGTACATATAGTAATAAATGCATCATTCGGTTTTATCCCAACAAAGCAAGAGGAGAAACGTACAATCTGGCGTACTTCAGCAATGCTATTTCATTTAGTGGTAAAAAATAAAATATTTTCATTGTTTTGCATGAGGCATAAGGTGTACCCTTTATAGGATTGGCTCCAATGCGTCATTATCCAGTTTATCTGGAAAAACATTGCAAGTCGATTTGTCATTCATTGATGCCTAAAGTTAAAACTGGGGGTGGATTTTGATGACCGAACCGCTGCTGTTGTTGTAGTAATCTGTGACTAAATACTAAATGCAGCATTTTTTGCACTCATTTGACACGGACAACCCCATTCTGTTATAGATTTCTTTGCTCCAACCATTCCACAGGCCCCGACCATGACACCAAATTTATACATTCAATTTCAAACCAACCAACCACACAAATCCCGTTAAAATCCAACCACCCCTTTTTTATAAATCTTAGCATTAGTCTTAACCACAGACGTTTTTTAGGACGGCCACACTGAACCAAGTGAGATATTAATGGCTCATTGCGTCGTTGTGTTGTACACATAGATTTTTAAATCTATGGTTGTACAAGATGACTTATGACTAAAGATTGTAAAGCGTCCTCAGTGTTAATAATATCATTTGATTAGTGAGCAACCATTGAAGAACAAATTGCTTTGAGACGGCAAACAGAGACGGACACCAGCTATCACGAAGGCCGGTGCAATTGATAAAACAAAACAAAAATGAACACTTGCATATTTATTTGAATGCTCATGTATGTCCTATGACCTCAAAAAGATGAGCCTAAATAAATAAATACACTCTCTTTGTTCAACACATATAAAACCAACGACTTGACTACTTCAGCTAATTCAACAGCGTTTTTCAGTTTCGTTTGATTTGATTCCCATCCAATTTCAAAATTCAATTGTATGCAAATGAGTTTCTCAGTCTGTTTGTTCTCAGTCAGCATGAGCATACCTAAATGCTGCTATGCGGTATTGGTCTAAAGTCTAAAAAGTTAAAATATGAACAAAAAAGTGTCCGCCCTCTTCATTCCATGTCCACTTGAATAGTTTGGTTAGTTTCAGAAGAATCGTGTTTCAAATTCACAGTCAACTAACTGCCTAATACAAACTACATGGGGAGCCACAGAGCAGGTTGGCAAGTTTGCTTCATTTTGTTCAAACTACTATGTATGTACTATTTAAATTCTATAATACTTTTATAGGCGGTAGATGTACAATGTGAAGGAAAATACTTTCTTGAGAGAAGAATGTGTACCACTGAAAAGTAGTTAGTTGATCGTTGTTAATGCAAGCGTTGATAGGAAAACAATGAAATGCATAGTAATAGAAGCTGTCAAATTAGTCTACAGATGCATTGTGAAACAATGGAAAATTAGTCTTTCTCTCCTTCATCATCATCGCCATCAATAATGTTGGCTCGTCACTGAGTTGTACGTTCGATTGCGATGTTAGGTTAATAAAAACAATAGACTGGAAGTGGGAAGAAATTTGAGAGGAACATACGAGTAGCCAATCCACTGATTGTGAAAATAAAATGCTGAGGAAGATAGGCAGATTGTGTGTGCGAATAATTATTCAGGAAAAATCGATGTTGGAGAACCATAGTAGGCAATGGGTTTAACAACATTCACTTTCTTGTAGTCTCACATCATTTCTTTCACCTGGAGTAAATCACTAATTGCGTTGGGTTCGTCTCTCATATCTCATTAAATGGTTGCCATCGAAATGTTTAATCCAATTTCGATGATGAATTATGATTCGAAGAAATTAGCCCACGTTAAAATCTAGAGTATGGAAAAGGCTCAAATATTATGGAAGCGGAAAATGTCATAATTACATTCACCTCCTTCTCCAAAATTTATTTGGCGTGTCTTTCATTGACTGTGGCATTTCGCTGGCTGGCATGCCATAGCGTGTTGTACAACTTTAGTTATATTAAAATCATATTCCTTGACATTTGTCGAATGATACGTAGTAGCAGCACGTTATGCCTGTACTACTGGTGGCAAACCGTGATACGCTTACCTGGCTCTATGTTGTGCGGGCTTTCTTTCGCAGCAAATCTAATCAGATCAAGTGTCTAATTATAATGAGTAAAAGTGCAATATTAAGTCTCCATACGACGAGTAAGAAATTGCAAGAAAGGAGTAAACTGCATTTGTGTGTAGATAATTGCATTGCATATTCATAAAAAGTTTGCATGAATGCAAATTCATGTGAGGGTTCCATGTGTTTACTGATCACTTTCACGATAATATGTGCGTAACTCGTCCCCCTCTGACGATAAGATCTTAGCATGCACTTGTGTATTTGTACATACATAATATCCTCTTACTTTCTTGCCTCAATGTATGCAGTGTTAATTTAACAGCATTCCATTGCACTATTCATTTCTTTGTAGCTGCATGCATAATATGAGTTCAAGAGCAACATGTTATAGAAATGGCCAACTGATGATGAGGATGACGGCGGACATCAGATAAAAGATATGACGTAGAAAACCTAATGAATTCTAATCCTAATCTGATCTTTTTAAGACATTAAGATGAAGCAACAGTACACAATGAGGGACTGCTTTTTTCCTTTGTTTTTGCCATTGGATTACTCCTCCAAGTGGTTTGTAAAACAAAAAGTAACACACCTATGTCCAGTAGAGTATGGTTGGGTTGAAACAATATTGTTCGCCTGATTTAACAATTAATGCTCATGTAAATAAAATAAAGTTACTTATTTGATTAGCATTGAATCCTTTTTTTCACAATACAACCTCCCAAAAACCTTCGCAAGACTGTGTGGGTTTTGACCACCATTTGTGAAGCAGATTTATTATTGTTGTGACCCTCGTGTAGAAAGCTGCGTTTATACACATTTATTTGAGTATGCTTGTGCAAATGCAAACCATTGGACAATAAAGTTGATGTGTGTTTTTTGCAATCTTTTGGAAAATGACCATTGAGTTGAATCAAACCATTACAAAAGACAAGAAAATAAAAAACCATACGCCGGACAGTCCGATGCCAAGTATTTAATGAGACTTTCATTCTTTTCGAATGATACCAATAAATAAGTGACGAGCAATAAAGTTCGTTATAAAGTGAAAGAAAAACGTGTCGCGTTTGAGAAATAATAACCTACAACCTCTAATAACTTCACCAGTCAGTCGCTATGTAAATGTCATTGTTTTAGCTAGCCAGTCTGCAAAAAAACTTGGAAAGAAAGACATGGTCTTCATATATAATAGCATGCAATGTCGGGGGGTGTCATGCATGTCACTGAAATGGAAAGGACATCGTATCATCATATATTAATGAGCAAAAAAAAGTTGACGCTGTGCACT
>JAQIWU010001509.1:0-16112 GCA_034696445.1 Isotomiella minor
CTTTGGTGCGACATGGAACTTTGGTGCGACATAAAACTTTGGTGCGACATAAAACTTTGGTGCGACATGGAACTTTGGTGCGACATAAAAGTTTGGTGCGACATAGAACTTTGGTACGAAATAAAACTTTGGTGCGACTCGGAACTTTGGTGCCACATGGAACTTTGGTGCCACTTGGAACTATGGTGCGACATGGAGCTTTGGTGCGACATGAAACTATGGTGCGACATGGAACTTTGGTGCGACATGGAACTTTGGTGCGACATAAAAGTTTGGTGCGACATAAAACTTTGGTGCGACATGGAACTTTGGGACGAAATAAAACTTTGGTGCGACATAAAACTTTGGTGCGACATGGAACTTTGGTGCGAAATGGAACTTTGGTGCGACAGGGAACTTTGGTGCGACATGGAACTTTGGTGCGAAATAAAACTTTGGCGGTTAGGCATTCATTCACACGTATCCGTATTACCATTACGTTTTAAATTCCAGGGGTCATGCGATTTTGTTTCATTAAAGAAAATGCCACTTTCAAGTCCGAAGTGCTTCTCTGTCAAAGGTCTTTTTGTTGACCTGAAGCTTAGCACGTGCTTAATTTCTATTCTAAACTTTATCCCAACCAAGTAAAAGACATCTTGGGTCCAGAAGTGTGGAATGGACTAATAATGTCTGGATAAATATGATTATTGTCAACATTTTTTGTCTGCAATTAATTAAGTGATCACATAGAAATGTTTATTTATACTTGTATTAAAGCAAATTACATATTCATATAGAAAGTGTTGAACACCGAGATGTTCTCAGCATGCCCCGTACTATATTACTGTCTACTTCTTGCTCGCATTACTCTCAAAGACTCAAAGCTTTTGCACATCCGCTTGCTCATACTAGCACCATTGTTGACATCATTATTACTTGGAGCGAGGGTGGTGGGAGGTTGTGGGAGTGGGAGGCAAGGGATTTTGAAAGGTTTGTTCACGCTGGAGTAAGATGAGTTGATGATGTGATTCTGGTGGTGGTATTGAGACGGTCTGTTATAATAGTAGTTACTCAAAGTCTGAGGATAGCGTGAGGTCGTTGGGATAAACGCGGATCTTGGCCTCCACGGGTTGCAATAATTGTTGGAAGGGTGATGATAGATTTTGTTCCGAGCCGTTCGCATCATCGTGTCGCTATTGTGGAAAGTGGGGTTTAGCTCAGGACAATCAATCATGGCTATCGACCTCGGCCTTTGAGGCTTTGGCATCGTTGAGGTAGAAATTTTTCTTAAAACGACTTTTTGTCCATTAAACTGAGGGTCGGGTGTAGACTTAATTTTCTCACTGGATAGTGGGTTTAGATGAAGAGGGGTTCTGCTTCTTGCCCCTGCTCCCACAAAATTTGGCACTTCATAAAATGGGGATTCGCTTGCTATGCTCCTCCGGTTGTTTCTTGAAGGGAGGGAGTCACATTTCTTCAACGGCATCGTCAATTTCTTCCCAATCTTCTCATCCATAAGAATATTTTCATAAGACCGGCACTCTGCTGCCTTTGAATGGGGAAGGTGGGCATATATTTTTGGAGACCTTTGCAAAATTGGCAGGGTTGTCTCAGGTTTTGTATTTGAATTGTTTCCACCCTTCTGAAAACTTTGGTTGTCACCTACTACATTGGGCATTTTGTCCTTTTTGGTGGTGGGTGGTTTGGGTGGGCGTTTCAGTGAAAATAATCTCCGAAAGAAGGAAGGTTTCTTGGCATTCTCTTCAGGAGTGACATTCTTCTGGTGTTCTTTTGCTTCAGTTGAAGAAGGGACAACGTACGGTGTGCTGAAGCCATCACCATCGTCATTTGGGGATGGGGCAATGAGTGATCGCGTTTTACAGAGTCGTAATGACCTGTTCATATCCTCATCCTTTACATCCCTTTGTCGCAGGACTTTAAGAGAGTTGTGGCGTTTCAAAGGGGTGTACCTTGTTTCCTTTAATAATGCGGCTAATAGTTCGTCTTTTGAAGATGACCCCAGCGTGTCTAAAGAGTAGGAATGCTGCGACATTTTGTCTGAAATGCGCATACAAATAATAAAACACAAAGGATAAATACGTATCAAAGGCTTTAATTACCAGCATCATATGAACTCGTCAACGCATCAAGGAGACAGCCATTATCATTCGAGAACGCATAAGTATTATGACCTGGTCCCCCAGCATTCATGTAGCGAAATGTGTCCGGAGTGACGATGAAGTATCCCTGAGCCGTTTGATATATCTTTCTGTCTCTGATGAGTCGTTCCAAGGTTTGGTAAACAAGTTCCTTTGGTGGAAGACTCATGAGAGGGAAAGCGCTACACAGAGCCAACAGGATGGAATCCACGAACGCTTCATGACCTGCAAATTTGTTTGCATTTTTTACAATCGATTAATGATCAAAACCAGTCACGTGTTAATCAGAGTAATTAAACAAAATCTCATTTCTTTCTTCATGTGACAGATAAAGAAAAAGCATGAAGCATCAAACTGTACTCTTGTGGTCGTGATTTGCGCGTCGAGAAGGTGTCATTTTCCGATACGCCCACTCTTCGCTTTAATGTCAATTCAACGTCGAAAACTTTACGCCCACTTTTAAGATAATGCATCCATAAAATGCAAAAAAAAACTTTAAACTTTTACCATTATTATCAAATGAACATGCGCCTTCACCAAGTCAATTGAAAGTTTAAACGTTTGCAATAAAAGTGTGCACAAGAGTGAGTGCAATTAAGTAAAGGAGAGCAATTATTATAAAAATTATGATAACTGCGTAAGTGAAAGTGCGCTGATTAGTTATAGTTATATAGTGGTGCTAAAAATTAGCATAAAGACCGACTAATAAGGAAGTAAAATAACTATGTTCTCCTCGGCATGTTTTCCTTTTCTATACATGTATGTTACTTTCTTTCTTTCATTATCATTAATTTTTTCTTACCTGAACTGGTGAGCTCAAGAATGGCCCAACAAAGAGAGTCTGACAATGGGGCGAACTGACTTTGGGACACGGACTCTGTAATTATTTCTTCTATCTCGCCTACAATATTTCAAAATAACATATCAAATATCAGCATCATGCCTATTAATTAATCACATGCACACTTTTTCTAATAATTTTGTAGTTAAAACTCTTTCTTCTCATTCATGGGACGACTGACAAGTCGTTAAATTGCAACAACTTTGAGTTTATTGCAAACATTAAAACTTGTTAACTATACGATGACCTAGAAAGACAGGGATGACTTACCCACGAAGCCTATCGAGTATTTGGCCGGACATCTCAACATCTTCCTCGCCCACGCAGTCCTGATGACAGAGCGGAAGCGAGATTTTGATGAGAAGGCAAGGATCGTCGAAGGGACCAAGTACCCTTTGTACTCTAGACCACGGATTGCTTCGCACAAAGTGGCATTCCAATGACATTGTAGATTGGCGTCTCGAAATGCCTTCAATAACATCAATACATTTGAAAACGCCTTCTTCGTGGTATAATTAAAGCAATTGAGTGTTACTTTGAATAGAGAAAGCCCTTTCTGCTCCTCAGGAGTATTTGTGGCAGGCGTTCTATTTATTGCATGATTATGCGGACCGCAGAAATTGTTGACAGCACTCCTCCTTCCTGAAGAAATGTCTGGGTCATTATTATCATCGTACGGGGTCTTCCCTTAAAAATCCCAAATGAAAAGATCATATAAGCAGATAGTAATAATGAACGGTCAATCTGCTTAACCGGTTTTAAAAATGTTCATCGAATCATGATAAATTAGTTAGCTTTATTATAAGAGTTACGTTATTCTCTCGTTACCATCAACGTCATTATTGGTTTCTTCACCATCACCACCGCCGCAGAGGATGGAATTGGTAACCCTCTTCGGTCCACAGGAGCAACTGGTGGGATGATTTCGAGGTTGACGGCAGTTGTCATTGATGCCAATAAACTTTATTGCGAGACAGTCTTGCAGTAAAACCAGGTATTTTCGAAGACTGCTGTTATTGACAGTTGCTGTAGTTGTTGTTGGACCATTGATTGTCACTGACGCAGGAGTCGTGGCATTGCTACTGCTGCCACTAGCACCACTGGCTGAGTTACTGATGGTCTTTGACACTCGAAGATGTCGAGGTTTAGAAAACTCTTCTTCCTCCTCTTCCTCTAAAACAGAGTCATCAACATACTTTTCCTCACCCTCAAATTGGCCAGAGGGGTGACCTGAATCCCCACCAGAAGAAACCGTGCTACTCATCTCTCTTTTTTTCTGTAACGATTAACTCAATCGTCTTTTTTTACCCCATTTGACTTGAACCACATTGACTACACTGACCAATTTACGCAATTTAACCGAGGGCATAAAAAAGAGACACTTTGTACTTATTTATTCGACTGAATTGGGTTGAAATTTTCTGACGTTGAGGTATTTACCGTTGGTCTCTCTCTTCTAACGTAATGAATCGTCACCCACCCACCACCTTAATCTGAAATGACAAGAGAAGACGAGAATTGAAATTGATAAAAAAAACTGAGATTGAGATTAAATGAGATTAGAGCAATTTGATTTCTTTCTTCTTAGGTGTACAATGTTGTATACTACAAAAAATGCATTTCTTCCTCAACTCATAAATAAGAAATCTTCTCTTCTTTAGACAGGATTTTTTTGTAGCAGGGATTTACAATTATTTGCAGGAATAATGCATTATTTTCTTCCTCACAAAAAGCAAGTAATCAAATGTATGTACATGTATAAATAATGCGTAAAGTGATGAATCATTTGAATTGTGATACCTGTCATGCTCTCACAAGTTGTCAGTGGGTTTAAACAAGTGTACATGTGTATGCAAAAAGTGTCAATTTCTTTGTCAAATGCTTTAATAACGACTAGCACTTTTTATTGTGGTTGAAATTTTTAATTTGGCTGCTACCACATATTAGAATAGAGTAAAAATCAAAAACCATTATGCTCATGTCCCAAGTGTGTACGACTGGTTCCTTTCTAAAGAAAAAGTTAACGCTCAAGTCAGGTATTAAGAAAATGAATGGAGGAGTGAACAGATCAGTGAACGCTTCATTTACAAGTTATTTCACTTTGCAAAATAGAATAGAATAGAACCAAGCAGTAGCTCTAATGATGAGACGAAATATCCTTTAAAATCTTCCTTCCTCCTCTTCAAAAGTCGCCACTTTGTCATAAAGCTAAACCCAAAGACATCCTTTGATAGTGGTTTTTGATTAATGAAAAGCGACCTCATTCTCACATACGCATACGAGGGATGGATGCATGATGGACGAGACGACCGACTGACTTAAATGGAAAATGAATTAAGTTCAATGCAAAATGAAATCTGCCTATCGCTTTAATAACTTCCGACACACTAATCATCCCAAAGTCATTAAAATCCTTCCATCAATAAAGTCTTTTCTTTCTATGCGTGTGAATTGTGAATACAAAGCAAAGCCGTGTCAAAAGGCCCGTCTCACTTTCCCCACTTTTATATCAATGCACGGCTACTAATGAAAGAGAGAAACATAATGAAATTATTTTGGGACAGTGATAAACACTTGGCTAATCATTCAACAATTGACAAGTCTGTATGTGTATAAATCTCAATAATATTCCTTTCACGTATGACCAAATCACACGATGGGAAAACAGGTGCCACAATGCAATTGGAACTGAAGTGCGTGAAGTGAAGCCACATTTTCCTTATACACGCATTAATTTTATTTTAATTAATCTCTCTTCTTATATAAAATGCCGATTGTCTACAAATCTGTAGAGGATACTTAACAAAAGTCGCGTCCTTTTTAAAAAAGATCATTGCAGGGATTGTCAATTAATTAAGGACGATTGTTTCGACCAGTTCGTTAATTAACTTCAATTTGAATGTGTCCTTTTATGTTGTATATAAAGGATGCAAGAATGCAAGAATATTTCAAATTCGGTCATGTCATTTCAACGAGAAAATGTTTCTTTCTTGTGTCTATTTCTCAACTTTCTATACTTCTCAGTAAAATTCTTGAGTAGGTAAAAAAAACCAACTACAAAAACTATCTGAACTAGGAATAGAATAGATTGGAATGTTTCTTCTGGAGATGATGATGATGATTATCTCAAAAAGTGTAAAAATAGATGAATGTCATTTTAACTTTTACACACCCACACTTAAAGGAAGAGCGTACAACGTACGACTAACGTAAATGCCGGAAGTGTGTAGCGTGCTGTAGTAAATGATCAACTTTTTTTACGAGGTGCTTGCTTTTTTGTAGCCTTTTTCTGAAAGACAAACCCATTTCCCATCAACATCAGTAATCAGTGTGACAGACGCACTGAAGGGTTGGAATTGGAATGAACAACTTTTTAAAAAGTGAAAGAACTTTTTTTTCTCATTTTCTTTCTCCATGATTTCCTTGTGGGATTAAGAATGATAAACGAATGATTGATGATGAATACCTGAGTTAAGGTCGCAATCCAGAACACAGACACAAGTTGAAGTCACATCAGTAGGTCTAATTTTAGTAAAACGTAGGGTCTAGGGTCCTCGTGCTGATGCATGCGAACAAGTTTATAACTTTTTTTGCAACCCATGAAGAAAGGAGAAGAACAGAGCTAAAAAGTGAGCCAATCTGCACAAGTGAAGACTTGACTTTGTACTAACCATTAAATTATTCCTGAGAGAGAGATGCAACAAGAGATGAGAAACTGTTGTTGTTGCCATCTTCAGCATTCATTCAGGTTGTCTATGCATGCAAGTCAAGTCATTATCTTTAACGACAAAGAAAAGCGAATCAAAATCAAAACAAGTCTCAGGGGAAATGCATCAAGATCAGAGACTTTATCGCTCATTAACAAAGTATTGCATTCATTCATTGTATACCGTATCTTGTCTATTAATTCTCCCTTCATGCATTCCAGTACATCACCTCAAACTGTTTAGGGGAAGTCTTCAATGCCTAAGAACAATATTTGTCCTCAATGTCTTCTTCCATGTCAAAATGAATGCGTCCTCGTCACGGGGTAAGGCGAGACCGATTCGTACGCCATGCACGTGCGTTTTTGAGCAGCTGCTTTCTGTTTGTCTTAAGCCGATACTTTCTTTCGTGACAATTAATTCTTTTAGAAAACAATGGAGGTGGAAGTGGAATACATTTCTGCGTCCTGCAACTGCACCTACAATTGCATAGAACTTGCAGATGGGTTCATTCTGTTCGCGTCAAACAAGGCCCTTGTCATCTACGACTTGCTGGTAAGTTTTTAAAAAAGTCTGGCTTTTTAAGGATGCTAAATAAGGGGTCTACAATTTCTTTTTAGGAGGAGAAGGTGACCTGTACCGAGTTTGCACATGAAGGACGCATCAACTGTGTTCGATTCCTTAAGAATACGTAAGGACACTCCATGGTTAAAACAATAAAGTAGTAAAACCCATGCATATTTTTCTAGGGGTCAGAGACATGCCTTTGTCGTCAGCTCTTGTGCAGGAGGGAAGTTGGCCCTGTGGAAGTACGACGAAGATGCCCCTTCCAATGCCTTCTTGTACACCTTAGTCGCTCAAGTGAAGGGGGAGAAGGACAGTTGTCTCACAGTATGTGACGGGGTGCAAGTAGGGAGTGACCCCTTGACGTTTATTGTTGGATGTCTCACGTCAATGTCCAGAGTCCAGCTCTACTCGTCCACGTCCTCAGACTCGACGACGGAAGGGTTGAAGCTACTCCAGACCATTGAGTTTGGGAAGTCACTCGCCAATGAACTGACATTCCACATGTTTGACGAGAGCACCACGGTTCTGGCTTTAGGAATGGACTCTGGAGCAATTACCTTGTATGAATATCAACCAAAAGAGAGTAGTTTCATCTCTGGGCTGACCCTGCAAAAGCATGAAGATTGGGTGAGGTGTATTGGATTCAGTGACTTGGGCAATGGAGACGTTCTAATGGCATCAGGAGGACAGGATTCCTTTATTGCTGTTTGGAGATTTACCAAGCAGGACTCAACAGAAGGAACGAGTAGTTTTGAGTTTCAAGTCCATCAGTTTAAGAATTATAACGTCGTCTTTGAGTCAATGATCATTGGACACGAAGGATGGGTCAATTCTCTTCACTGGAATCCAAATGGTAACACACTCCATGATCTACTTTGACCGTATTCTGACTTTTGTTTGGGCTTGCAGGTTCCCTTTTGTCCTGCTCTAGTGATCAATCAGTGATATTGTGGGAGAACTTGGGGGACCTTTGGATGGAGAAAACTCGCCTAGGCGTCATGGGAGGTATGGTTCCTGGGGGCACGTGTGCGAAAGGAACCGGGGACACTGTGATCACATCAGGGTTTCAAGGAGCAGTTCAAATCTGGGTGCAAGAAGAAGTGAGTACTGGTCTCAGCATTGTATGCGTAAAGTAATGTAATTTATTCTGTACAAAGGAGGACTGGAAACTTAAACCAAGCATAACCGGTCATTTTCGTCCCATCACCGACATGGACTACGACCCCGACGGCAATTTTATTGTGACTTCGAGTGAAGACCAAACAACGAGAGCCCATGCACCTTGGGGAAAGAGTCGTCATCGCTGGCATGAAATCTCCCGTCCTCAAATTCACGGTCATGACATATTTGCATGTAGAATGACACAAGACATGATTGTAAGTGGAGCCGAGGAGAAAATTCTGCGAGCCTTCCAGCCTACTCAAGTATTTTACAATAATTTGGAAGATGCAGGTCACATCCACGTTCCCCATAAAAGAGGTACAAAGAACAATGCGACTATATTCTTTTTGAAACCCTAAATTTGAAAACATTTACATAATCCCAGTTGCTGCAGTGGCGTATCTACCAGCCTTAGGTCTATCAAATCAAGAAGACGATGGCCAATCTAACTCTGCGTTGGCGACTGCAGATTTACCACTTGACACAAGGCTAGATGAAGACTTCCTCCGTGCACAAACTTTATGGGTAGAGGTTTCTAAACTGTATGGACACGTTTATGAAATTGCCTGCATTGCAACATCTCCTGTCCACCCCATCATTGCAAGTGCGTCACAAGCCACGAAACAGCAGTTTGCTGGTATTATTTTATGGTAATGTCCAAATTTTATTGGCAACTTGGGAAAATGTAAAATGACTTGAACAATTTGAAAACTTGCAGGTGCACCAAAAGTTGGAAAAGTTTTGGAGAATTTCCACACCATAAGTTGAATGTGACGGGAATGGAGTTCAGTCCTAATGGAAGACGCCTCTTGTCAGTATCAAGAGACAGGACCTGGGCAGTGTGGAATGTCGCGGCTAAAGAAAATGATTCTTTCAAATTAGAGGTAATGACGACAGGGGCAGAGCACTCAAGAGCCTTGTCCGTGGGAACCTGGAATTTAGGAGGGGATTATTTCATTACTGGCGGTAGAGATAAGAAATTGGTAGTCTGGAAGAACAAAATTACCGACACTTCCGACATTTATGAGCCAATTGTCACTGAACAGTTCACGTCGTCCATTTCTTCTGCGGCAGTTAATTCCGACAACACTGTAGCAGTAGGTTTGGAGACAGGAGAAATACTCTTGCTGCGCTTATCCATTGAGGACTGCGGTGTTAAGCACATGCTGCATTTAAGCTGCAGGTACAATAATACATTCAACAATAAACATTAGCTAATTTGTGTTTTGTGTATTCAAAGGATGGCTCACCATGATGCAGTAAGGAGGCTCAAATTCAACCCTAAAGACAAAGACGAACTTGCTTCCTCCGGGTCAGACCACATCTTAAAAATATTTCGGCTTAATTCGTCTGTGAAGACTTGACTGTTTGTACCTTCATATTTCTACAAAGTATAAAAAATACTTTTATAACAGTAATGAATGTAATTTTGTTATTTAAAATGCAACATGTACCTCGATGATAGCTTATTCGTCTGGGGTTGTGGAACTATTGGAATATATAGGCAGTTTAGGAACTGTTGATGGTGTTTTTCCTTGGTTCGCTAGAAAAGGGAAAAATATTCCAGGGGCCCTTCTTTCCTCACTCTTCCTTGGCCTCCCCCTTTTGCTTGGCGTTTTTGCGGGTGTAGCTATTGGTTCAAGTGGTGGTTCGGCGGGTACCACCCCTTGGTTCCCATTGCCCACTGCCACTTCTTGAAGACTGTCAATCCCAAGAGCTCTTTCTTTCTTTGTCACATCACATTCAGTATGTTTTAGGAGCTCGTTTCGAAGGGCCTGATTGTCAGTCTGTTCTCTCAACAGATCATCTTTCGTTTTTGATAGCAGTTTCTCTAATGTCCCACATCTTGTCTCCAAAGTCGACAACCATTGTTTCTGAAAAAGAATGAAGCAGTCAGCTAGTTTGTTTACTTTTTACGATCATGTCTTGCATACCCTTCGTTGTCTCGACCTTAGTGCAGCAGCCCTGTTTCTGGCCAACAGTTCATTATCTTTCGCTTTGACAGGAACCGTGGACAATTTCAACTTGAGTGAATTCTTAGGCTTATTATTCGGAGTGACGGGGTCAGGAGAAATGTCTAAACTTGAAGACGCGGATGATGCAGGCATGGGGTTGAGCACTGTGGTCGTCGTTGTCGTTGATGAGAAACTGGAACCACAACAAGTATTTCCCATTGCATAGCCAAAAATTTGTGGGGTGTTCAAAGTGTCTTGATCACAATATCTGCGCTTTCCGAGTGAAGTTGAAGGTGCTTCAGAGAGACACCCAAATGTTGTTGGCGTCGTTGCGCTGGGTAAAATGGTGGAGGTCTGAAGTGCAATACTGAAATCGAAGGGCTCAATCATATGGACTGAAGGGGTCCCAGCAGTACTTGACGTGGACGAGGTGTTTGCAGCCTTTGCAAACTGCTCATCAAAGGGATTGACATGTTGAAGGTCTTGGAAGAGTCCGACTTCTTCGCAGTTCCTAAAGAATCGTGTAGGCGTCGGTGTCTCGTCCACAAAACTGTCCAAAGAAGATGAGAGCGGCTGTCCACCATCGGACTTTAGATTGAGAGACATTTCATGACGCTTCCTGTGCACGGCCAAGTGGTCCTCGTTTGTAAATTGCTACAGATTTAAAAGTCATTGAAAAATGTGAGACTGAGACTCG
This sequence comes from Isotomiella minor, assembly GCA_034696445.1. Lineage (NCBI taxonomy): Eukaryota > Metazoa > Arthropoda > Collembola > Entomobryomorpha > Isotomidae > Isotomiella > Isotomiella minor. The sequence continues at coordinate 11,064 of JAQIWU010001509.1, forward strand.
TACGTTGGGATTTCTTACGGCGTTGCAAACGGGGCACTTGAAGGGTTTCTCAATCTCCATGCACGACAATTATTGGCTCTTTCAAACCTGTAAATAGATGTTTATAATTTTATTAATTTACTGATGATTTTGATGAAAAGAAAGACACCACAAACAGCAGATCATCAGCTGCCTGCAAGTTGCATGCTGAACGAAGATCGAACCCATCGAGTGCTCAATGCTTTTTTTTGGCTTTGACTGTAGGCATTCGGACATCAAGGGCCTTTGCCTTTTGACTTCTGGACCAATGCAACAAAAAATGCATCCTGCCAATTTTCATAATTGCGTAGCTTATCAAATAATTCCCTTTCATAGGGAGATCTAATTTTGTTGAAAATGGGGCCATGTGATACAAATGATTGTCCTTTACACATGCAAAGGATGCACTAATTATTATCACTTTAGTTCTTTTAACAGTTTAAAAAGACGGAGTACTTTGGTCAATGCGTCATTCGGTGTTTTGGGGAAGGGAAACGAGATTTAACCGTTCACAAAGGACGTAGTAATGATGGAACCAAAAAACCGGTTAACTTGACCCCTTTTCGTTCGTCTTTGCGGCATGCATTTCTGGTTTTACGCATTATTCTAGAATCAGTTAGTGACCTTCCACATTATAATATCTACCATTAATTAAGAGACTTATTCGTATGGCATTAGACTGTTTCGGTTTATGAAATGAGGCTTTCAGTGGTAGAAAAGAAGTACTCACTCTTACTCGCGATATTCTCAACTTTCCCCAGTGTTTTTTGCACTAGCCATGTCAAGGCAGACAAGTCCATCTCCTTCGCCAACCTGGAAGTGGACAGGCCTAAAATCAGGGTCTTGCAATTTCGTCTCAAAAGTTCAAAGTCACATCAGGGTCTCATAGCCTCCCCAGACACGAGTTGTTCCAGTGGGAGGAGGGCTTTAAAGCCTTGGAATAATGGGGCGGATGCAGCCGCAGGATTGAGTTTGAAGACGAGGAATTGTGACCCATTGATCGATCTCAGTGAAGAAGTCAGTCTCCTAAAACCTCTTGGACAAGATGGAGGGGAGCAGAGGGAATGGATTGTGCCTCCAAATGTGACGCAGCTCAGCCTCCAGTGTCAAAGCAAGGGAGGTCCTGTGGAATGGGACTATCAGGGGAAGGGGGTGAGTCAAAAAGACAACAGCGGGGCACAACGAGATAGTTAAAACACACAACTGTCTATTCCTTAGATTTTTCCTGATATCGACGTCCGAAGTAAGAGAACAGTAGGAGACTTTTGGAGTCCAACCACGTACACCCACTACTCCCGACTTACTTTCAACAAAGTGGATGACCAGCTCACGGGAACCTTCATTTGCAGGAATGTTGCAAAGCCTTCAGTTTCCAACTCATTCTACTTGTTTGTCCCACGTAAGGCATATGTTTGGCATAATGACTTATAGAAATAATTGTGTTACTTAATTTTTAGGAGAGAAACTTCCCATTTATCCACCAAAGCAAACCATCCACGTCCACGCAGGCCCTTACGACCACCTTCTCACGATTCCTTGCCGAGCTGAGGATAAAAGGACAACGATTTATTTATACAAACGACTTCAAGATGCAAGTTCTTATTATCCTAAACGTTCCAGAATTAATGACATTTCTCACTAAAGGGCTCACTTCGCTCATTGGACAGCGACCTAGAGCCTTCGCTCACCTTCGACCCGTACCTTGGTTTTGAGCTGTCCAGTTCAGAGGAAAATTATGGGCACTATGTCTGTAAAGTTGACAAGAAGAAAGTGGAAGAAACTTCCAGAAGAAGGGGAAGACGCGCAGACGCATCTTCCTCTCCAGGATTTTTGGCTTTTCCAACAAGCGAAGAGTTTGAAGGGATGTTCGTTTCTCCGGACGATTGGTACAACAGCAACACTTATGGTACTTTAAGGCGTATAAATTTAGGCATGAGGATGTTCTGTAGTTTTTGAAGTTGAGACTCTTTTCTTTAGAAAGCAAGCTCCCCATCCCAATACCCGTAGGATCCAAACAACAACGGGTCGAACCTAAACGGGGCGAGATAAGAACGCAGCCAGTAGCTTTGAGCAAACGAATTTCTCTTCCACAGGGTCAAGGACCAATTGTTCTGGGTCCTAATTCTAGACCTCAATTTCCATTTAGAGTGAGACGGAAACCGATGCGTCCCAGATACCCACCACGACCCCAAAGACCACCTCCAAGGCCATACTTTCAATTCCTCAAAGGAGGAAGACCCTCAACAACTTCGGAAGGAACTCCAGGGACACACTCACACTCGGAATTGAAGGAAAAACAGAATGACCAAGACGATTCATCCTCAATTGAGGAGATCAATTCGTCTTCTAATGCTACGCGGGTTCCACATCAGCACAAGAAGCCACCCCGGAAGGGTCTAAATCCTGCAGTTCTCTCTCCTAACCTCCTTCCTCAAACCATGACCATAGTGAATAGCATGGGCTGTGTTTTGAAAAAAGTCATGCTGGGTCCTGAAGCGTCTTGCAATGGGAGTTTCTTCGACGCCGGAGAACACGCCCTCACAAAGTCTAGGACTCCAGAGAAAAAAATCACTTCATGGAATTCAGAGGATCAAGAGACAATCTTAGAAATTGTGGTTCACCCTCCACTAGCAAACGCCTTCTATCCCCCCGAACCAAATCTCTTCACCACCGTTCCTTTCTTCCTCAAGTGGCAAACCAGGTCTACGGACTTTGCGAACTGGGCTCAAATCAACACGACACTGAGGCACAGTAAATACAAACTCCACAAAGCCGGTCATTTAGCAGACGATGGGATTCACTCAATGGAAGTTTTCAATTTGGCTGTTGGAGAGAGTGGGAACATTTCGGTTCCATATGTTGACCCTAGCACAAACCAAATCCTGGTTCATACCTGGAGTTTCCTCATAATCAGTACGTCCTTCGTCGATGTTTCCTAATGACCACATTCTTATTGCACTTTCACTATAGACTCAACAGCAGATAGACTGAAGGGATTGGAACACAAGTTGGAAGGCAGCAAACACCAGTTTACTTGCCGGTCCTCAACAACGAGTAAACCTAAAATCACACTATCTCGGCTCACCGAAGATGGCTGTAGACTAAAGGACGAAGACAAGGACAAAAAGGTTTGCTCCACTCCTCGCCGCAAGTGCAGTTGAATGTCCGTTAGAATGAATGTTTGATTTTTTGTTTTCAGAAGCGGAGACTCAATAAGAACAAGACTGGCGTGGTTGAGGAGGATTGTGGCCCAGGCTGTTCTTCCATCAGGACGGATGTGGAGTATGGAATAGTAACTTGCGTTGGAGACGGCGTAGATGAAACTTTAAGGCACCCATCTGACCTCCCGTACTGTGAGTACCACCATGGTCTCTTAAAGTTATCATAAATTGATAAGTTGACGCATTTAAGGTACTGGGCGTCCCTACTATGTTGAGAGAGGAATGACAAAGAATTTGACTCTGCATGATAGTAAAACGCAGCTACTTGTCCCATGCGCCATCAACAACCCCAATGCTGATGTCTACCTGCTCCATAAAAGCTCCAACGTAAGTCATAAATTGATCAAACAGCTAATGACTATATTCGAATCAATATCGTCTATTTTATAGGGAACCAAATTCGCCGATGTCACAGACTACGCGACTTATGATCTAAAATCGGGTTTCACTTTGAACCTAGAAAATGTGGATAAACCACTTGGAACACTCTTGTGCACCAGCACATCAGATCCTGAGGACCTTACGGACGTAGTCACTTTCAACATTCAGCCTGCTGCAAATTACCTATTCAACCCTCCCTACTCCAAAGTGCATGGGTCCCCTCCATTCCGTTTCGTGTGGGAGTCCATTGAGGAACTTGAGGTGGACAATAAGTCCCTTGGGAACTTTTACTCTGGGGTTTTCGCCAAGCCGGATGGAAACCGTCCTTTCGTAGGAACATTTGAAATCTCCTCCCTCCCAAAAGGTCAAGAGGGGGTGGTGAACATAGTCAAGGCATCCACTAAAGAGATTGTTCACACATGGCACTATGCCTATCAAGGTAGGAGGCATGGGGCACAATGAGAATCTATGATATACGTTTATGCACTATAGGGAAGTATGGTTTGTGGGTGGATCGTAAACTGAATGTGTTCAAATGCAAGTCAACCTCTGGAAACAGGCCTGCTTTGACCGCTGTGGAGTGTGCAAATCCAAATGAATGTCGATTGAAAAAGCGATTTGTGACGGTGAGACATTGTTCTAAATAACGGTAACTTTTAATTTCAATGCTTCCTCAGAAAGACACTCCTGGTGAGGACAGTGTGAAATGTGGGAGTGGTTGTACGGAACTGAAAATATGGAAAAACAGACCCAATGGATTCGTGAAATGTAAAGAGGATGAAGCGTATGGAGGGATGGAAGATAGCTTGAACTACTTTCTTTCTCCCAACTCATCCATTCGTAAGACACTTCCTTTCGAACATGTCTGATTGTATGAAACAAACTTGTTTGCAGTCACAGAAATCAACGACCTGCACGCAATTAAAACAGTGGAGATCTACACCCCAGAAATAAGGAGGTTAAAAGTGGGGGAATGGATGACAGCCACATGCAGAGCCAATAGACACTTCTATTCCTCCGGATTCCAGTGGGCTGTGGAGTCTAAGGATGGATCAAAGCGGTTCTTGGACCAAGGCAAACAGAGGGAGTCTGACTCTTATTTCAACGAGATAACTAGCGAAGTAAAGGTGCAAATCAACGACAAGGAAATGAAGGCTTTGTGGTGCTATGTTCCATCCATCAACTCGAACGAGTGGGGATCTTCGTCACAACTTATCTACACATGAATTAAATACTCAATGTCACAATTTTTTACATTCTTTACTGCGATGATAAAAGACAAATGAAGAGACAGAAATTACAAAATTGAAAGTGTAAAAAGAAAGTCCAGAATTTTAACGCCAAAGGTAGCCAGGATAGCCCCATCCCCATCCTCCCCATCCGCCTCCCCATCCACCACCATAGCCGCCATAACCTCCATAACCACAGA
>JAQIWU010001510.1:0-16104 GCA_034696445.1 Isotomiella minor
ATGTCAAGAAAGTGAAAGTGGTTTAACCCTTGAACAAGGATTGACAGCACTGTTTTCTTCATAACGATTCTCGTAATATAATTTTTCTTTAAGAATATAATTTTCATCGAGGAATATTGTCGGTTAATGTAACCTAATTTTTATAATGTACATCAGATATGGGTCAATTCGCCCCGACACATATTCCCAAGCATGCCGTACACTAACAATAATAAATCCCAGATTTTTTTAGCCGACAAGGGAAAGTAGGAAGAATGAAGACAGGAAACTGGTCCTTTCAACTAAGAACAGTAGGTAAGTAAGTACTTCGGACAAGAATTGAAAGAAGGTAAATAAATCAAAGTGATCCTAACATTATTAACTTTTAGTGTACAGAAGACATGAGTTCCAATTTCGTTGCTTTCTCTTCACGATTCAATTGATTATTGCAATATTGCATGTAGCAAAATCTTAGTAATAAACTGACATAATTATACATTGTGTATGAAAAAGATACTATCAATCAAACAACAGTACAGCTAGTAGCAATATAGCAGCATTACCTACATAAATATTTATTTCCGACTTTCACCGCACTTTCACCCCCTTCTGTACACATACTGGCAGCTGCCACAGTCCTAAAACTTTTAACAAAGTGTCACTTCCAAATTGTTTGAACAAACAAATTGTCCTCACCCCCAATTAAATAAGGTACTATATTTTTATTAGTAAACACATCCCTTTTACTCCGTATACCGTCCATTTGCATCCTTTACATGCTATAGTTTTAGAATTCACAAGTGTTAACCTTTTCCAAAGGAATTTCTTACTGCGACAATGTACTTTTTAATCGAAGATGAAATTTGAATAGCAAGTCATTATTAGTTGGTAGTAGGCATATATTATTTAACTGCAACCCTTTTGTTCCAAATAGCTTTCCTCCATTGCCATTTCATTAGTTGAATAAAATGCTTAATTGCAATCCATCCGATCCAAGAGACTAGACAGACTCATACAATGCAATGCATGCACATGCATTATTTTAAAGTTAATTAACGAGTGAGTTTAAGTATAAGTATAGCATTTAATTGTGAATGTCATCATCATGACGTATTTTTATATACATTCAATAATTCAAAGCGAAAGTTCTTTATACAGATTGAGAGTTTTAAAATTCAAGAATGAATTTATGCACCTTTTTTATGTTCACCCTCAATTAAGATTAGCATTCACTCCATTTGGTTGGTTAGCTGCCAGAGGATGTTAGCTTAAGCAAACTAAAGATATTTATTGTTGTGTTAATTAACCTTCCTATGATTTAATTTGGTTTGAAGACACCTTCTTCCCTCTTAATATTACGTAAGTACACTGTACGATGGAGAACCTAAGAAGGTTTGGTAGAGCAGAACTCGTTCAGAAATTCCATGTTGCCTTTATCCTAATTATTAATTATACAAATGTTATATGGAGAAAGTGCACTGCACAAGAATTGCCGCTGTTCAATAATACAATAGATAAATATATTATAGCAGTTAAGTTTATCACCACATATAGCCATTGTCATTGCGACAGATATATTGCATTCATCATCAACACCCTCCCTTCCACTCCCATAATAATCACACTTGTCACGCATTCATTAATCTAGATAACTGTACATTAATACCCTTATGAGAAGAAGTTGTACCTAATTCCTTTAAATGTAGCCATAGTAGTGCTTAAAATCTGTTGGAATTTTAATAACAAATGCTCCCAGTAAGTATACAGCCATTTTTCCGAAGAGGGAAATACATTACTTTTAGAATGATTTTTTAACTTTGAATTTCGACCCGTAATTTACAATGTCAACTAGATGATATATATGTATTTTTATCAGCCTTAAGTTAACAGTAATAATTACAAATGTCCCACTTCCAACTTTAACAATACAATTTTAGCTTAGCATGCCTTTCTTTGAGCATCAAATGAAATGTTATAATATAGCATAGAATCATTAACATATGTACACTGCTCAGGGTAGTTAAAGATAAGAATTTTTAAACAAAGAGTAAATTACTGGATTGAACAACAAATGGCACTAGGAATGGGATCACCTATGGCGTGGAGCTTGCTCCGAATGACTCTATGCTCTGGAGTAAGATGGCTGTACACGGGGATTGATTCTGGGGGAGGGGAGACGTACGTTGGGAGTGCAGGTTCTCCCTCATCGTAATCGTCGTCGTCGTCATCAATAATTGGGTGTGGTTGCTCACAAACGGTCGTCGAAGAGGGTAGTGACAGTTCTTCATCTAAGGAAAGCGGGTTAAGGTAAATGTGGGAGTATCCTGGTGTAGGACTGGTGGTGGGGGTGTCAACAACGTCGTCGTCATCTTTTGGGTCAGGTTTTCGTTCAGTTGTTGGGAAGCATTTTCGTCGTGATTTGACTTCAGCTACGACAGCAGGGTCAAAGGTACCAATCTCTTCTTCTCCTTCAACTAAATTGTAACATCCTTTTAAGCGTGTCACTTTTTCTTCTTTATTGGAACTTTTTGTCTCGAAACTTTCTGATTTGACATGAACATCTTCGCCTCGTCTCTGCTTCCTATCCAAAGTTTTATTAGTTTTCATCATGATTTGGAGAAAGTCTTCGTGGTTATTACTTTTCTCATCATTTTCCATTTCCAAGTCAAAGTCAGCATCTAGGCCAAGATCGACAGTTGGCTCGTCAATTTCATTTTCATCATCATAATCGTCATCTGTGGTACAATTGGGATCGTCAGGAGAAAGCACCACTGCTAACTGGTAATACTTTGAGAACTTTTGTGGGTCACAGCCAGAGACAACTGCATCTTCTGAGCCTGGACTTGGAAAAGAAGGTAGTAGGCCTGACGACGATGAGGTAAGTAATGACAATGACGGATCAAGTTGTGTTTGCGGTTGACCCAATTTGTTCCCGTCGTCGTCGTCATTCTTGTGGTTATGCGGATATTCGAAAGAGGAACTTTCACTGCTTTCTCTTTGTCTTTCTTTGTCTTCCACGCCTGATTGCGGATGTGGACTTGGATTGAGATGAATAAGAGGAGTTTTGGAAGGACTGTTTGACTTTGACTCTTCGCTTTCACCATCTATTTCCTCGTCTGGTGAGCTGAGCTCATATCCAGAGTCGTCATGAAGATGGTGATGACTGTTATTACTACTATCGCCATGGATAGTCAGAGTAGATAGGATTTTACTATTGGCAATGCTACTTTCACAACTGTCGGGACGATTTCTCTCTCCAATTCTTCTTGATGTAGATTCTTCCTCTGAGTCAAGAAAGATAATGTGCTTCTGACTTTGATTAATTGCTTCAGCCCCACCACTATCGTCATTGTCATTACGTCTTGCATTCACACTTACATTCAGATCTGTAAGAACTGACTCAATCTCATTCCTTTTTTGCTTTAAGTATGTTTCCTCTTTCCCAACTTTCTCATGCCTTGGCTTGGGTCGTTTGGTCTTTTGGTTTTCAATGTGTGCCTGAGATTCTGATTCTGTTCGCTGCTGCATGACTGCTCCTCCTTTTGCATTTCTGATGATGATGTGGCTCTTGTCGGGAGAAGTAGTAGAAGATTCATAAGTTTTTGTCGCAACCCTTGAGCTGGAAGGTGTACCATCCATAATTGTAGTCTCTGTCTTCGCATTGGGAGCCTTTTGAGATGTACTTTCACTACTGGATGGTGCAGCCTGTGGGGTTAGACAAAAAAAAACAAAAATCAGTCTGGTTTGATTAAGATGAATCATTTGATTATGAGAAAAGACAAGAGTAAAGAAAGTATGTAAATAGTGGACTTAGCTCGACTTAACTAGTGGTTAGAAAATTTATAGTAAACTTGCCCAAGGGTTGCAATACACGTTTTTTTGGTTCTGTATTTGTGCAACACCTTCACTTTCATCTTCCTCGTCGTCGTCATCATCCTCATAGTCATCTTCTAGACTAGAGGATAAGACGGTAGGCACTGTAAGGGCATCTTCCCCTTGAGTTTTGAGCCATTGTGACACTGCTAAAGTGATACTTTTTGGTAGAGGTTCAGTCTTTCGACAGGATATGCTTTCACTTTCACTTTCACCAACTTTCACGAAACTTGGCCTCGGTGTTGTTGGAAGGAGAGAAAAGCCAAGCTGCTTAGTTTCTATTTCTGCAAAAGTTGAAAGGTGTCCTAAATCTGTCGCGTTTACGTTACGCTTGAAAGCCACTTCGGACTTGGTGGATGAAGTTGAGGCTGAACCAAGTTTCTTCAGATTGGACTTTGCAGACTCTTTTTCTTGTAGAGCATCATTGTGCATATCAATGGAGGATGTGACGTGACGAGAACAGGGCGATAGGATCTTGTTACAATGAACAGGAGCAGGGACATGACTATTCTGGGTCACCGGCTCAGTCTCTTTGGCATTATCACTAGCCGTTGGTGGTAATGGATCTTCCAAAATGAAGCGTCCCCAACCTTCAAATTCCTTTGTAGAAAGTGGAGATGAGGCAATTGTGATAGGAGTAGTTGAAGACTCAGATGAAGCAAGGAGTTTTTCAATGGACACTTCAGCTTCCACAATGGAATTACCAGATTTCTCTGCTGTTGCCAGTGTAATTGAATCAGTCGTCCGTTCACTTACGGCGACCATCTCATTTGAAGAAGGAACCGGTGATTGACTTTTATTATTTTCATAACCTTCTAAGACAATGGGATCATCTTTTGTGCACGTGTCAAGGACGGCAGCTTTTGATGACGTAACATTTGTCTGGTCATCAGACACAATGGTTGAACTTTCTTTTTGTTGGCTTGAAATGTTGCATAATTCATCGGGTCGATGGTCAAGTGAAAGCCCACCCATTTCATTGTCTTGTACTACTGGAGTGGCATCCTCTTTCCTATGACTTGGCAAAGTAGTTGAAGAGGCAGCGTCATCATTGATAAAGTGGTCCATGTTTTGTGAAGGAGAAAGTTTAGTTGAGAGACTTGGGGACGTGTGTTTGGTATTGTTGTGTGCATAATAATCTGTTCCTTTAGCATCCTCCATTGCAAAAGAAGCTGGCCTTGGGGTTCTATTAAATTTATCGTGGGAAGGTGATGGCTTATTATTATTATTATTCGACTTTCTCTTTTTTCTGGACACAACTTGAATAAAATCTGCAGAGTTTGATGAATCCTCCTCTTCTACTTCTTTGCGTGGAATTGCTTTGCCAGCGTCCTCACGTTTAAATGAAGTTTGTTGATTAGTTAAATGACCCTTGTTGCTTTGTTCTTGAGATGAAGTCGACGTTGACATTACTTTCTCAGATTGAGAGGAAGGAGTACGAGCTTCCTCCTTTGGAGGGGTGGAGATGATATTCTTCTTCTCTAAGATTTCCTTATGAGTCACTTCGTTTTGTCTTTTGCTGCTGGAAATTGGTGGATTGGACGATGAGGAGGGTAACTTTAATGCTTTTGTTGCAGTCGAAGTTGACGGCGGTAATGATGCAGATGAGGATGTGGACGCTTCATCTGTCAACTGTAATAAAGAGTAAATGCATGATTATAAAATGAAAATTAGCTACGAATCGGTTAATCGGAAAGTTTTGGTTTCCTAATGTCACATTGAAAGTTGGAGAAAGTACGATGACAACTTAGTCTCTCTCGTTTTTAGTGATTAGTTGCAGTGAGTGAAGTGAAATTATGAAGAAACAAGCACTGCCTGTGCACAAGCTTGTTTTGATTGTCGGAATTGATGCAGTGTGCACCGTCGGTAGTACATCGCGGACAGACACAAATTGATTAGGTATGCTACTCTACTACATGGGACGTCAATATGATGATAAACTGACCTGTCCAACATCATCATCATCATCACCACATTCACCCTGATCGTCACCTGCACCTGAATCACTTTTGACTTTCACCTTGTTCCTACCCCCTCGCTTTCTCTTTTTACGCTTTTTACGAGCGGCGGAAATATAGGAGGGATCGATGCCTGGGATAATGGAACTTTTGGTGACGCCTGATGCAGCAGCAGTTGGTGTGGAAGTATGGCTAGGGGGAATAGTAGTAGCTGTTCTACTGTTGGAGGGGGAGGAGGAAGAAGTCGAAGATGAGGAGGGCGCGGTTTCTGCGGAGGTAGTAGCGGCAGAAGAGGCGGGTGCAACACCTAATAATAAATGGATACATAATAAATAAAAAGATTGACAAACGAATAATTACGCATTCATCAACTAACTTAAATGAAAATGATAATCAAATCATATCAAATAGTCTTCCTGGTGACAAAAGGTATCAAGCCACTACCACTAAGAAAACAATATATTCCAACATAACTCGTTCACTACAAACAAACAAAGTATAGCTGGTGAGACACATAAAGCAAAGGGACGTCGGTCTACAGAGAAAGCAAATGGGACAATTGAACCGTCGACCCCAGCCACAATCAGCAACATCAAAAGCACAATGCTTAAGCGGGCAAGCAGAGGAATCCATTACAATTCCTTGATTAATTATTCCGATATTAACTTACAATGATGTTCCCTTACTAAGTCACAACGTGAAAGTAATACTTTTTAATTGAGTTGTGGCTCTTCTGTCTGATATTCTTTATGTTTCCTTTTTAAGAAAGTATTAAAAGAATCACTACTGACTGTACAAATCCACTGACTTGACTACCGACTAAAATACGCAATTCATGAAGTTAAAGACTGGTGTTGTGTTGTGTGTATGAAGTTTCTGCAAGTGTGGAAACATTTATCGTCAACAGGAGGAAAGCAAAAACGCCAAAGTATTGACAAGATGTGTGGAGTTAATAATAATTTTAATGCATTCATCGTCAATGTTTGACTCCATGCTGAGTGTGACTCAGGAAGTAAAAACAGAGGGTAGATACATTACGTACTGGTATTTGCATTTTTGCATCATTTGCTCTCTAACGCTATAAAAACTTGGCAGTAATCTTAGATACATCTCCCAGCACTGCCAGAAACTTTTGGCAAAGATGGTGGCTCATGGTTTTTTACTGACAGACAGATAGGTATGTGTGGTGGATGGCATACTGGGTTATTCATTAGTCAGAGCCGTAATTATTTTTCCGGTTCTGTACAGTGTTACTAATTCGACGCTTTCCTCTGAAAGGTCTGTCTTCTTTGATACCTACGTCATGTGAATACCGAATCAATCAGTGGTAATTGTGACTGAAGTCATTCTCAGACAATTGTTAAATCTCTGAACTCTATCTGTTTTTAATTGTACATATTTATTGTAACTTATTTTTTAGATAGCCTCGTTTTTGTCCCAAGCATAGTCCACCGTCTCCTGGCTTTCACCAGCTTATCTTTTATGCAATGCATGAATAACCCTCTCCACATGGCAGTGTCACCCCATGCTTGGTTCAAAGTACTCCTTCTGTATACGCAAATGTGTTAAAACAACAACCTAACAACGAGTTATTGCAGGAACATTTCTTCTTTTTTTACAATAAAGTGTAAAGTGGAACTTATTGTCAAACGCAATTTACTTTCCATCTCCTTTTGCTTCGAACCATATTCCGCTCTGTTCTGCTCTGTTTCACACTTTTTAACCTTTACCATCTTGGTACTGTGTGCAGCGACCGAAGAAAGCTCAGAGTTTACCTTTCTTTACTTTACTCCAAAAACATTACGTCTTTAAGACAGTCTCTAAAAGAGTAGTTGTTCACGCAAGCGAGTTGGAAAATCATATAATGCAATATTGTAGTGTGCATGTAATGTCTTTTATGTAGAATTTCTTTTATTTCTTTTCTTTCCTTTTCTTTCTTCGGATGTGAAGAAAGTGAGCCGGAAATGAATTCTGCTTTCACCAAAAACTGGCGGCTCTAGACATAAAAATCTTATATGTACTTTCACCATAACAAAATAAAATAAAATGTGTGCTTTCTAGTTTTGTTGTTGGGCTACCTTCGTCAAGGATGCCTTACGAAAAAAAAACAAATGCAGTTGTGTTGTACAATGGGGAAAGCTGACTTTTGCATTTTCAGGGTGTTTCATTCTTCGTAATACAAAGACAATCAATCACCTTGTCCATTTTATAATGAAGCGTCACTGTGCCCGGCATATGATGGAGTTATAAATTTCCTTCCAATAAAAAACGACAAAGCACACAATGTAGGTCGTGATGTATGTGTGTAGTTACATTAAGAAAAAAGTACACTGAAAGTGCAAATAAAGAAATGGATTTAGACCATTCTTGGGTACTAAACTAAGCACATATCCAACACAAAAATGTAATACCTAAAAGGAATGGATTGATTGGGAAAGAAGTGTAATTGACATAAAAATATTAGCTTTCACTCAAACCCCGTCACGCCCATGGAAAAAGCAGTTGTGATGCATTGCTCCGTAATACTTGTTTTTGGCAGAATTGCTAGGTTGGTAGTTGTAATATTTGCCTGAAAGCCTCGCCTATGTTCTTTCCTCATGGTTCTGAACTCCTTTAAACAGTTCAATGTTTAACGCGTGGGTAGGCAACTTGGTGAAAAAGTTTTCATCTTACAGCCCGTTCCATTCAAATTGTAACTTCTTCATGGAGATTAAAATCCGCTTAAAGAAAAACGACTTATTTGCAAATGACTTTGACAAATTTAAATTGATTTAAGTCTTCTCAACTCGCACTAAAAGCATACGCTTGTCTCTTTCTATCATTGTATTTCATTTCATCAACTCCATGAGCGTGATATCAGTGCAGGAAAGTACAACTAACATTAATAAAACACTAGAAACAAGAATGAGAATAAAATTAGACCAAGTACTGACGTCGACGTATAGCGAACAAAAGTAAAGTGTAGAAAATAAGTGAGCAGTTGTTAATGGAAAACTGTGGAAATTGAAAATTGGAGTTTTCTCTTTATAAATCTATTTTATATTCAAATGAACCAATTATGTCAAATCCTCAGCTTCCACTTTAATTTAATCCTTTTCTTCATTGGATTCCACTTCCATTCTATTTCCTCCCTCACACTCTATACAGCACAACAATACGTTCTGAAAGTAACAGACGAGGAAAAGAAAGGCCTAAGTATACGTTGTCAACTTCTTACTCCTTTTCTACGACTTTCCTTCCGTCTTTGAAACTTCAGAGTTAAGAAGTTTCTTCGAGCAAAGATGTAATGGAAGGCGTATCTTAATCCGTACTTGAGTTGAAGGATTTACATAAATACTAGTGTATATCCATGTTTCCATCAAGTCATCCTGGTACTTTACGGTGTTCTCCTGTTGCTAATGCTAAGACACTACTTTTTGATGATGACTACCTTGAACCGCACATCCTTGTCCAGCTTACTGGCTTACAGTGCTATTTTTATTGGTTGTACGTGGGTTATCATTACCATTAGCAGCGATGACTGGTCAAAGCAGGGTAAACAATAGTGAATTGAGGATTCCGTAAATACCGTTAAGTGAAAGAACTAAAGAAGAGAGTGCAGTGCGTAAGACGCAATTTAAATGCTTATATTTGATGACATTTTTGATAGGCAAATCTGCACTTCCTTACCGCTACCTTCTCACTTTATTAGAGGAATGGGTTCTTCCTCCTTTCCACACAATGAGTGAGTGAAAGTGGAGAAAGTAAGCAACTTTCTCACTTAGCAAGAATAACAAATGAAAGAAAGCAAGGAAGAAGAAGAAAGAGAAGAGAAAAGGAAGGAAATTGCCAACGACCCACTTAAACAATACCACCTTTAGGATTACTTCTTCTATAGCCATAGACATTTTACTTTACTCCTCTTACCACCATCCATCCATCCACCACATCCACATCCATTTAAATGCTACACTTAACTAACAAACACTTTACGGGCTGATTGGCCACCTGCCCCAAACAAAACCGAGCCAATTCAACTTGAAAATGGAAGAGATGGCGAAATAAGTCTTAAACTTAAGAAAGAGGCATAGACTCACGCCCGACTACTTTCTCTACTACTTTCACTCTATCCAAATAAGGTTGTTTTCATTCCCACTCGATTTAATCCACTCTGCTAAATGTTGCGTGGGAAGAAAAGCAGTAAGTGTCTCTGTATGTGTGTGTGCCAGTGAAAATGCTGGCTTTTGCGTAAGAATGAAATGAATGAGGGTCTGAGTGACTGATGCGTAAGTACGTACTTTCTATGGCGAGCGAGATAGGAAGATAACATAACATTCAACGTTTTGGACCTCTCTGCTTTCTAAGTCAACCAAGCCGAGTTTGTTTTTATGTCGTACTTTCTCCCCTTTGTTACTCTTGTACTATTTCCCTGGTGAGTCACTTTAGTCAGATCTTGGACTGTGTGAGAGAGTGGGAGAAATTGGAGAAAGTCGATTTGTAGTCTGTCAGAAGTGCGAGGCTTTTAACTAAATTTCTGTGGTTTCATGTTATCACAGAAGAAAAGAGACAAGCAAGAAAGGAGGTATGAAAACGGGTCATAAATGATGTCGTAAAATTTGTCAGAGAAGAAAACAAGAGCGAAGGAAAGGATGGACGGGAATGGAGCATAGGAGCCCATTATTTCTAGGATACATAACGCATATAGAGAGATAATGACCACAAAATTCATTTAATTTTCCACTGTAATGGAAGAAGAATGTCACATTAGGACAGAAAACAATGCCGACCCCGGGTTTTCTCTAACGAGTGCCTGCTACTTTTTAAATGGTTGCTTGGGTGAAAGTGAAGGACCAACTTTCCCCACTCGTTTGCAAATGTCAATCAAACATAAAATGCGAATTCGGTTGTGCCTGCTGAAGCATTGCGATAAGCACACACAAGAAGAAAGCATATAAAAGTCACCACAAAGAACACATAGTCATGGGTCAGATTGCGACTGCTTGTATCGGAGATTCTATCCAACGAACACACCGGACACAAAGGGACGATGAGATGACAATTTGTTATATGTACAGTTGGACTCTTCACAAACGCCGGCATGTTAAGAAGGTGTTTGTTGGCATTAATTTAAGGTGCATTAGCATTTGAAGTGTATAAAGTGAATGCATTTCTCCGCACTCTATTGAACCTTTTCTCTTTAGGATTGTAAAGTTACCATAATGCAAAAGGTTTTCTCGGCACTTACCGTTGTAGACGGCAGGGGGTCCATATATGTATCCTTGAGTGGGTGGCACTGGAACCTGCACTTGAGACATGGGCGGGGGTGGACCATGATGGGGATTATACATGGGATTATAGTGTGGAGAGTGGGAGGGCACCATGTGATGCTGTTGCTGCTGGTGACCACCACCACCACCACCGCCATGATATGATGGACCCGGAACTTGTTGAGCAGAGTGAGGAAGATGATGAGGGGGAGGATGCCCCATGGCGTGGACATGTCCGTTCGAAGCGTTCACATTTCCTCCTCCGCCTTGGTACCTTGGCCCTGTGTTGTAGTGAGGCGGTAGGGGCTGATGATGATGCTGGTGATGGTGTGGATGATGAGGAGGTGGAGGTCCAGGGATGGGAACCATGACCCCGATCGCAGACTGAGGAGGATGTGGCCCCATTTGCAAATGAGTTGGAACTCCTGGTAAAGCGTTTGATGGGGAGGCCACGGTTGGTGGACCATACCCAAAGGGCAACGTCTGAGGTGGAAGAGGAGGATGATCTCCAAATGACCGGACGACAGAGTTGTTGTTGTTGGATGCGGGTGATCGACGGTCACTTCCGTCCTTCCCTTTACTGTGTTGTTGTTGTTGATTGTTGTTGAGCTTTTGGCCTGGTTCAGGACTGGATTTCTTAACAGTAGTAGGAGTAGGAGCACATTTTGATAAATTGTTGTTCTTATTTTTATCCACATTTGATGAGGTCGATTTCTTATCTTCGACCTCCTTCCCCTCACTTTCTTTTGTATCATTAGGTTCAGAGAGGGGCTTTGCTTGAGTTATTGATGACGGCGACTTTCTCTCTTCTGTTGAGGAAGAAGACGGATGGGAGTTATTAGTCGTGGGAGATTTAACCCCAGTTGGTTTAGTCGAGATGGATTTTGAGGTTGAGTCTGATGAGAGGGATCTGTTTCGGTCCTGTGTGGCCAACAGCTCCGTCTCCGATGAGCAGGTGGACGATGATGACGACGTGGGGGAGGGGGTTGATGGAGTTGAGCCTTCTGGTATATCACTTTTAACCTCAGGACCACCCACTTCGGACGAGGGATCCGCGTCACCCTACACATGATAAATTATAGCTTGTGACTATCAGAGATCACAAAGTGAAAGTACTGGATACCTGTTGTGAAGTCGTAAACGAGTTTCTCTCCGTAGCATCGATAGGCATGGAGTCGGGGCCTGGGGCCTGTTGGTGTTGGTCATTCTCCAGTGAGTTTGGAAGAGGTGGAGGGTGTTGTGGCATAGCAACCATGGGATATGGCACAGGAACTCCATTCCAGTCCACTGGATAGGGTACAGGGTAGTACACTGCAGGGTAGCCTGCTACCATCATGGGATACGCGTCGTAGTACTCTCCTCCGTTGGAACAGTGGCCTGCAGGACACATAAGAAGGTTTATTAAGCATTAATAAAGTAGTTTTGTACTTCCATCATTCATTCATTCACGGATCAATAAGTAGATATGGATTCCTTTAAATTTTGCGCATACATAATATCTAATAATGACAGCGATCATGATTGTTAGGATTGGATATGATTAATAGGACCCGTGTCTATCGACGTAGAAATTATCATTGGATTTGAAACTCTTGGCTATGAATTTATTTATGCATGGGCGTGAAAGTAGATTACCTAATCATCAGATATATACGTAATGTTCATAGCTGGGAATTCTCGATTGGAACAAAATTGCGTAGTAGGCTCTCGCAGTGAAAGTGGGAGGTACACAACGCCTCAATGTTTCAGACCAGGCTGAACCAGCTTTAATCATCTCTCTCTCGCAATTGTTAAATGAAGACAAGTAAAAATGCATCTCAATATGAAAGACATCGTTGTCAATGTGTACTAGTTGAATCCTTTGCCCCCAGAGCCTAGCTGCCAGCCAGCCAAAGTGAAGTAAATAGAAGGGTCATATGGGTATTGAGTTTCACCTCAATTGTGTACTATCCTTTCTTCCTTTTTCCTTTCTCCAGTGCCGACATTTAATTAAATGTCAAACGCAAGCGGGTCCAGGCCTGTCCATTCATCTTCCTATTTGCTTTTTGGATACGCGATACAATTCTTCTATGACCACGTGTAGCAATGCAGGTATATAAGGGAAATCCTATCCCTTCCAGAAAAGAGACAGAGGAAGTCTGACCTAATGGAATCTTCCTAGCCAACAATACAATAATGAAATGCAATCTTCCGAATCGCTTATCCTCCTCCTTCTTCCTGACAATGCGATTTCCCAAAAGCGAACAAATACAAGCTATGGAACCAATACGTGTAGAGTCTCAAGTGCTCGTTATTGGAATGCAGTTGAATTCCATTATTCTGATACGTGCAAAATTGTATTCCGAAAGGTTAGTCCTTGAAATGAGATGAAGACGACGAACAGGAAGGAGCAATGAAATTGAAATGAAACTACTTAAATAATCCCAGTGTTCTGCTCATCCTTGGAATTGGGAATGAACAAACCTGATGAGTATGGAAACTGTAATCCTAATCCCCGCGTACGCTGTGGTGAAATTAGAGAAAGTATTTCATATTTCGTTTCTCATAAACGTGACCGGCTATACATACTCTGGTACAGTTCCGCGTGTAATTTTGGTTAACAAGCTGAAAGCATGTATGGATTGAGCAATGCAAACGGAGGAACCATATTTCAAAATTAATAAGGCAGAGTGAAAGCTGCGTTCAATACTTTCCTAGGTCTATCGTTTTTGTTCTACCTAAGCTCCAACACTGCAACAGACTTCACTCAAAGAACTTAAGCCGTTCGTAATGCCACAGTAAATCGAACATTTTACAAACAAAGCAAATTCGCTTGCCTTTCCTACCTTGTGACTTTTATCCAGGTTAATTATTGTTGATAATTGTTAGTGTAAACAACGTATGAGTATTTCAGTATAGAGGCTGGCGACTTAAACAAAAGTTCTTGACACTATACAACTCCGACTCGATTGTTATTGTTAGTTGCCTCTGTAATATTCCTTTCCTCGACGTGCAAATTACTACCTGTGCTGATCGGTGTCCCAAATATTTCCAATTGTCATTTTCTGTCATTTTGACAACTACGATTAAAAATTGGATACAAATTGGCATTGTGAGGAGGAGCACATGTGCTTTTATTTGAAGAAGTTATGGTAACCAATTTCACTATAGAAAATGCCTTCTCGGTTTGAACATTTTACTCAACAAAGAGTAGGTATAGGTATGTACATAGAGACAAGAGAAAGCTTTCGCACCGCAATATCTGAAAAGTTTCCGACACGACAGAATGTTGAGAAGTGAACCTGACTTTTTTTCCTTTCTGCTTTTGAGAGTTATTTATGTTCCTACATTGTTCTCCTATACTTACTTTGCTCCTACAGCCATTTATTAACAACTATAAAAAAGCCTGCTCTATCTTTATCAGCAAAAAAGCTTCCTTCCACCACTCATCACATGACGAATGAGACAGCATGCTACGCAGGAACTTTTGGTTCCATTTTATTAAACCAAGTTGTATGAAAACCGAAGTAGGTAGTCCTATGGTCCTGACATAACTCCCGATACGGATCTCAACAACAAACCATTATGATTGATACACGTAGTCATTTATGGAGTTTGATAACTGCATTGCGAACACGCAACGGGGCAAGATAACATCAAAATATCGTTTCGTACGTGGCCGTTGACAAGATATTGACGATATCGTTTGAAATGTGTCTAAAGGGTGTCAGAACAATTTGGAAAGCACATGCTTTTCTTCAAGTCCTTTTCGGAATGTGTTTGGTTGGCAACTCAGAAAAGACCACCTTCAAGTGGCGCCTTGACAACTTACACACCTTAATTGCGAAAATTACTTTCGTAAACATTAATTTAGCTGTGTGAATCTATAATTTCCCTCTTCAACCTATCTTCAACATCTTTGATGCGTTCCAACGTGTATAAAATTCGAGTGGTTCGACAATGTTCCGGGGTACTCTGAGACATATGCATAAGAAATTAAAAATAAGGTCACACCACACAGCATTGCATAACACACCAGATTTCCCATTAAAGATTTGATTGTAATGTAAATACCTACTTGTTCATTATCATGGAAACAAGATGAAGGAGTAAAAAAAGTACACAGTATGTACACTCAATAAATAGAAAGAATCTCCACGACGACGTCTCACATTGGGCTTAATTAATTCTAAGCTTCCCTGCATAACAAAGTAACTATCAAACTTGACGTCTCAAGAAGTCTGGTTGAAAAATTAGAGAACAAATGCTAGCAGGGTTGAAACAATAGAGGGGCTTTTATGCAGGTTTTTTGTTTGATTAAGTCGCGTCTGAGACGTGTCAACCGTTCACTCATATATATGCTTCTCAAAGCATAAGGATGTAATCTAAAGTATGTGCTACTTAAAAATAATTAGTGCTTGGCCATGTATCACTTTGGAAATTAATTACACCACACATTGCAAGTGTGTACATTATTTTCTCTCCCGCATAACAAAAGGAACAATGTACAGAGAGGAAGCATTAAACCACCCAACCGCATCGTATCGCATCTCCTTTCATCTCATCTCATCTCTCTCCTTATCACATCACACTTCATTCCATTTCCCGTCAGGTCTTGTTTCTATACTTTCTTCGTACAGTAGGAGGAAGCAGGAGCAATTCCCACAACAACGTCATCATCCTATCCTCTTTAGAAGAAAAAAAGCATTTTCACTCACAGTAAGTCATAGTCAAGAGTCTCTCGGGAAGACAAGCAAGTTGAAAATGAACGTTGTCATTTTACGGCCCATTTAATCACACAAACGAATAGGATAAGACAAAAGATGATCATAAAATTAGCAACGGGATAAAAAAAGCAACAACAAGATTTAGATACTTTCGCCCACAAGAACCCTGCTCTTTTATCATCCTTCTCATCAAAATTATCAGTACTATTATCCTCGTCTTTTATTCCCTAGTCCCACAGTATAATCATGAGACAAAAGGAGAAGAGACAAGACGATAAATGCGCTTTGTTAATTCTTAATGAATTGTCACTATCTCAACAAGCCTTGCGCCATTTTTCTCCT
>JAQIWU010001511.1:0-16102 GCA_034696445.1 Isotomiella minor
AAAGGAATGGTGAATGGCAACATTTTCGTTCGTGCATGCACTTGATTGTATTCTATTTTTATTTTCCCCCGTCCTACTTTCCTAGGGTTGCTTTCTCCTCTCTTCTGGATGGAATTACGAAAATGGGAGAAAGAAAGATGAATGGGAATAAAGTAAAGTACAATAGATACTTTACTACTTTCAGACCATTACCTCGTCGTAAAGTAGCTCTCCTCTCTAACTGCCTCAATTACTTGCATAATTTTTGCAGAGGGTTTTTTCGTACCAAATTGCTCTTGGAGAAAGTAGTCCTACATGTTGATGCATGTACCTTGTATTTGACTTGCTTTTTATGTTAAAGGATTACCACAGAATGAGGGGAGCAAAAGAAGTTGCATTTTATTAGAAAAAAAGTTTAAAAACCAACCTTTGATTAAATCTTCTTGACAGCAAGTCCTTTGATCCATACTCCTGGGATTTGATTTGATTTACCTAACTTTTGTATAGCTTTTGAATTTGAATTTGAACAATATTGCACGACTTCAATCTCTTCTTAAGTTATATTCCCTTTTTCCTTCCTTCCGCGTTCCAATTTTTGATTGAGGAAAGAAGCAATCACATGCAAATCTTTTGTTCAGCATTCTTTTATTAGTATCAGAGATCATGGAACATAGAGATTTGAATAAATATCTCATTGATTTTTCCTCCATTTTTCAGGTTGGATACCTTCTCTTTTCTCCTTGGTTAATGCGTCTTTCCTGAGGAAGGGATGAGTTCTCCTACAGACATTCAAACAGATTCCAGAGAAAATCTACTCCAGCTGGAATGTCCCCCACCTCCATCCTCAACTCAACCTTCGTCATCGTCTAATGACGGTCCTCCAATTACTTCTTACACACCCATCTACACCCCACCAACCTCCTGTTCAATCAATCCTTCTGAAGGTGGAGAGTTTCTGATAGACGTTGAGGGGAACAAGCATAGGATCCCTCTGGCTAGATGCTCTCAATCCGCCGTTGCGTGTACCCCAGCCGCGTCCATTTCCATAGAAGACCCCTCTTCTCATGGAGGGGTTCATCATGCCCTCTCCACAGACGAGGACACGGACCTCATCGTCTCAAACCCCAATGGAGACTCCCTAAGGAGTATTAATGAGTTGGAAACGTCCTCCTCGAATCCACACCCTCTGCTTCCGTACGTCGCTACACAAAGTGTTCCTTCCAGTGATGGGCTGACCTCTCGTCACAAGTAAGTGAACATGCATGCTCATTTTTTATGTCTTTTCTATAAATTTTACTAATAAAAATCCTAATGGTGTGTGAGTGAGTTTTTTCAGATACTAACTTTCACAGAAATATGAAATGTTTTAAAATCGACTTTCTCTTTTTGCCCCAAACTCTCAAAAACTAACAATGGGTTTTAACTTTCCCCTTTAATCTTTAAAAATCCTGCATCAACATTCTTTTCCCACCCAAGAAAATAATAGAAAAAAGGATCCCATTCAATCCATTGCTGCAGTCGAGTTCGATAATGAATGAGGTTGGTTGCGAGTGAGTGAAAGCTTGGAGAAAGCGAAGGATGAAGGAGATCATCCCATTAGTGACTAAAATCCACTCTCGAAAGGCAACAAGCAACCACTCCAATTCATTAACTTTCACCTGAAAAAAAGGAAAGAAAGGAAAAGATCCCAATTGACGGATTGCCTAACCTTTTTTTCGCATGCACACATGTGCCCTAGTTAGTTTAGTTTAGTTATCGTATGTATGCCCTTTCCTTGTTTTCTCTACCCACTGTTCCATATGGCATGGCATAGCCCCATCAAAAAGGACAGGCAAAGGTCGACAAGGACCTTCAATTTTTTATTCAAACCATTCTAAGAAAGTTAACTTAAGTGAATGAACATTTCGACGTGATGTAGTTGTTCAAGACGACGCAGATGGCATGTAGAGGGACAAGGGAACATAGAGAATGTTCTTGAATGGATGATCTGACTGAATACTGTCATGTTCAAAACGAGTTGAATTGAATGGAGTGTGTTGTAATGTGATTGTTGTATAATTCAGCTGGGGAGAAGAGAAAGTGAAGCCCCATAGGGACTGACGAGAGAAAGTATGTAATATGTATGCAAGTGTGTGTAGACTTAGACTGGTTTGTATTTTCAATTGAGACATCTTTGTCCACTCGATTTCCATAGCAAATGCTATTCCATTCTATTCTAGAGACGACATCTGAATGTCCGTCTGAATTATTAAAAGGAGAAAGGAGAGAAAGTGAATGAATGGATGAGCAAGTGACAAGACATTTTATATGTCCTTGTGCTGTAGGTTCTTGGTTCCTCACGGGCACAGATGCCTCCCTTCTTCTAAATGCGAACAAGGAGGACCTGGACATCATCACCACCATCATCACCATCACACCCATTCAGTGTCCCTCTCGAGGAACACATCCACATCTAGAGAGAGTGTAAATTCAACCCATATGAGTGAAAATGTGTCCGCATCCGCATCCACAGGGTTGTTTAAGCAGTCCGTCTCCATTAGTTCTGGGGGGCCGCATAGTAAAGACCCTGCCATTCGTAGGCAACATTCGCAACCTGAGAGTTCGTGTTTGTACTGTCACGCCCATAGGTTCGTCATCCTATAGAGACAGTTTTTATGCTAATACCTATATTTTTATATGCTTGGGAAAGTTTCAGTTCCTTTCTGTTGCAATTATGCATTTTTCCATTCCAACTTGCTTTCTCCTCCTCAACCTTCTTAGCTTATTCCACTGATTATGCCATTTCCCTTTTACAGGCAAACAAAGACAATTTGCACAAGTTCCCACCCCAGTGAACAATTTGACTATTTTTCCATGTTGAATGACTTTCTCTTTTGAGGGACATGTAAATCAGTCAGCGTGAAAAAGAAGTTCACTGAGGCGTGTTAATGTGCACTATACACTACAGAATGCAAAGGATTACTGCAACATGACTGCATTTTTCCGTTAGGAAGGAATAGGACTGGAGAAAGTCATATACAAAAGGAAGCCTGTAGAAAAGGTGATATGCAAAATTCAATTAAAATCCAGTTTTTTTCTTTTCCAGTGCGTGTTTATTTTGATACTCTGTTCCAGGCCAGAAATATCACACGACATGTCATAGAATACACAACACATTGACATTACCCATGTGTCATAATGAATTTTCATTCATCCAATTAACCACCACAAAAAATATACAAAAAACGTCATGAACAAATTGAGTGTGAGCATGAAGGCCATATAGATAGTCTTGCACATCCTTCATCAGTTGGTCGTTAGAATCATGCAACAACTTTCACTAGAGAAAGCAACACATTTGTGAGACAAACAAGACTCCATTTCACCTTCCGTAGGTTCATAATAATTGGACAGTTTTTTTTCCTTTAAAGTCATTCTGTCTTTGTGGTTTGTCTGTGTACCTGCTATCTCCTGACTTTCTCCTAACCTAAAAGTGTGTGTTGTCATTGTGTGTAGCTTACTTACTTCCCCAAAAAGGCAACCTAAATTGACTTGTTTTTAAAGTTCCAATGTGTTTGTGCTTTCTATTTTCTTTAATAAAACTACCTCTTCTTTTTCTTCTACTAACTCAGTAATAGGACACTGATCAAAACCGTGTAATTGACCGGCAATTTGTTTCTTTTCTTTCCCCCACTTTTGAACAGTTCCACTTCTCTTAGGCATCTTCGCGAACCGGCGGATGGGATTGCAGGCATTGCAGCGGACTCACTACGCTTTAATGGGGCAATTCGGCAGTTCAAACAGGTAATCCGAAACTTTCTCCACTTCTTGTCTCTTAGGTATTTACTTTGTTTAGGAGGTTATACATTATTAACAAAAGTAACAAAGTGTTATTATTGTGCATGGTGCAGTCTAAAAACGTTACGTCTGTTTTATTAAAAGAAAGTGGCCTGCTGAGTAATTTAATCATGTTCCATTGTCGTCGTCGTCGTCTCTTGTCCAAATAATTGTGGTTGAGTAGCAGATTTTATGCTACGTTTGAAGTCTATAGATAAAAGGCAATTTTTTTTACGAAACTAGAGCTCAAATAACAAGTCATTTCGTTCTATGTTCTTTAACCTGCTTTCTGTTACGTAAGAATTGAAGAAAGTTATCTAACAACGTAAATAGGCAGTGGCAAATAACCATTATTTGAAAAGAAGGACTTAAGCTTCATTGTTGCGTTGCGTAAGCTGATTTCAAGGCAACCAATAGGCAAAGGGTTTAAAACTTTTTGTGAGACAGAGTTTTATCTTATCTTAATTTCTTCATTCATCATTTTCTCCATCGTCATTGTGCAACACGCATCGTAAGGAAAAAGCTGTCTACAAAAGGGCGAAATTGACGTACTAACTTGCATCACATCCGTTTATGATGGATGGCTGAAATGCAATGCACAAAAAAATGGTCGGAGAAAGTACTTTACTTTCACATCCTACTTTCCTTTTTCACATTTCACCCCAGACATGAGAACCCATATCTTGTTACTTGTTACGTCAATCCCCCTCTCTTCACTTCTGTCTTGTTCTCCCAACTAAACGCCCATCATCTCAGTAGACTTTTTTCCTAAAAACACACTAAAACATGTCATGTATTTTTTGTACAAGGATACAATAATCCTTCTTTTTGAACCAGTATCCAAAAAAGCATGTATTTTTTAACAAACCATAATATATCCAATATCTACTACTACCACACTCTACCTTCTTGTCTTTTCTCTTCTGTCTCTCTATCCCTCCATCATTTACTATGTTTACAGCACACATTGCTGCTTAACCCCCTAACGCTAGCGGCAAATCGTCGTACACGTTTTCGACGGGCCTTCACCACGGATCCAGGTGGTGATCCTGACAATCCCAGGGTTCTTAATTTCACCTCACAAGTCGCCAAAACGGTTCGAAATATAACTCTAATCTATCATAACTTTTTTCTCTATCCAATTTTTTGTCACCTTCTTTACAAACTTTTTCACTTTTTTGTCACCTTTCACTACTTACACACAAATATGCATACTTATTGCAAAAAAGTAACTTATATAACTTTGCCAGAGTAGCGTTTTTTAGTCGCAAAAGTAGACGTATTGATACAAAAGCACCTGTAAAAACCGGACAGCGAAATGGAACTTACCTACGCACACTAACAAAAAAGCGGATTTAGTGGTCTCTAGTGAATTTTTTCTACACTTGTTTCTGCTTTCTCCTTCCTTTTTTTATACACACGTTGTTATCATTATCTGCACGGCTTACTTTCTCTCCATAGTTGCAAAGGGTGTGTAGATAGATGAATGGAAATGAAAAATATAGAGGCGAGGGAGAAAGAACTACACACTTGAGCTAATTAATTAATTAATTAAAGCATGGTTGGCTGTTTTTATACACTTTTCTCTTAGCAGCATGCAAGTCTAGATGAGTTTCTAGAGTACAATAACGTCGTAATTAATAATATATAGGTGGATGGTATACTTGAAAGAAAAACGAATGAGGATGAGGGTGTACAAAGGAGGAAGGAAGGCATAAATAATTAGCCTGCATTGTGACTCTCTCTCTCCCTAAGGTCGGGCCATGACTCTTGACACTTTCTCTCCATTCCACGCAGTTTTTGTAGGGAAAGCATCCTTCGGCAGTGTTATGTACTACATACTTTGTAATAAGAGGAGACCAACCACTTCATTAGTACACACAAAGTACAAAGCCAACTTCATCTCCATGAAGTGGTTGGCTCACCACTATTACCCTGTTCAACTCAATTTTCATGAGAAAAACTCACGAAGCGTTAAAAATTTCCTTCACATTTGTATTCCCCATGGAAGGAATGAAGGGGGCTTGGTTTAATTACATTTTTTCTCTTCTTCTTCTTTCATTTTTGTCAATTTTGAATCCCGGTAGTATTTCATTTCATTTCCTTCAGTGTCAAAGGACGAAACAGCATCAAAGAGTCCTTTCCTTTCCTAAGTAGCTTTTTGTAAGGAATATTGCCCCACTATTCTTTTATTTCATTTCATCAAATCAAAGGATTCAGCATTACATCACATCATTGATAACTTTTCCAAACAAATTAGGGGCAAACAAGTGGAAGAAGACCACAAAAAACAACGCAAATTCTTACGCAATATCCGATCAAAAGAAAGAAAGAAAGTTGTTATGACGAAACACGGTGAAGCCAATTGAGACAGCGTAGACACCTACCTATCGAACCAGATAACTAAAAGAGAGAAGCTCCACTCTCTCTCTACGCCCTATGCCCTTTCGAGGGCAAGTATGTAATACCTATACCTTTTTGCAACACACCACAGAGTTAGTTACTGTTCCTCTCTCTTCTTGGTAACATGAGAACAGACAAGACAAGCCATGACCATAAAATAAAATGAAATAGAGGAAATTATATACATATCTATCCATCCATGACATCCAATGGAGAAAGCAAGAAAGAAATATTATAGATAAATCGATTTCCATTTCGCTTAGCGTAGTACTACTACTCTCTTCATTATCTCACCCAACAAAATACAATGTATCCTCTTTCTCCTTCTTAGCCACACACACACACAGGGGATAAAATATGCATAGAATATCGCAAAATATGAACGCCATTTTCTTAAGGTCACGCAGAGAGAGGAACAAGCTGCATTAAGATAAAAGTTCTTCTTCATTTCACATTTCGTCTTGCCAAAAGTGGAGAGAGTCATGCCCTTGATATATTTAATGTATGCACATCATTTCATATACTTAAGCTTAGTGTAGTTACACTTTCATAGATCCTACAGATAGATAGGTAGATATGGACGGACAAGGCAAGGCCAGAGAGAAAGCTATCAATCAAAAAAGTTATACAAGGTAGAGGAGTTACAGTTTCCACTACTTTCTCCACGCCACGCCACGCCACCACCACAAAACCAAAAGGAAAGACTCTAGGTGAAAGACAAGCCAAGCCACTTTACTTTACTGCCTTCATTCTGTTTCTGTGAGTCGAAGTCGAGTCAAGTGTGTGTGTCGTGTGTTGTCAGTCTTGTGTCTTTCTTACTTTCACTCACCGACAGACATAGAACATACGTAGGGAGTTTCACATGAACTTTTACTTCACCATCATTTATCCACCTCTCTCTGCTGCTTTTACACTTTAACTTGACTGAACTTTATACTTCACTTTTTGAGTGCTTCCCCCGCTGCTGCTCTCTCTCTCTCTCTCGGTGTTATGTAGTTTTATTATACACAACATACAACTTATTACATACATTTTGAGATATAGATATCTATAACGAGAGAGAGTTAGTTGGGGGAGGATATGGAGGCGCAGGCGTTTATTCATCATCCGAAAAATCCCCGAGAAACACTTGACTAGAGCTTTTGGCAAAGGGGAGTATAGTAGAGAGAAACTAGGTTTGTCCCCAAGTATAGAAAGTAGGATCAACGATTAGCATCTCAATCTGTGATCCACTTTTGCAAAGTCGAAAGCAGAGAAATTTTTTGGTTTCAAAAAAATGGGGGGCACACTACTATTCTTAAAGCGTCCCCCCACTACTTTCACCACCATCATCGCTCACCAGTGTTGTTACTACAAGTATTATTGTTAGTGGGTGGGTGGGGTTCTTAACACATAAAGAGAGAGAGGAGCCTTCTTTCTTCACTACATTTGAGTGAGTGTGTGTTTGAAGGAGTGGAGAAATGTTCAGACTGCGGAAATGGGTGAATATTTATTTATATCAAATTGTTTCTCACTTTTCTAATACATTTGGTATAGAATATTACGCAATGTATGGTAGACAGAATAGCATTATCTCAATATGCACAACTTTCTATCGATCGTCCATTCATTCATTCAATTCAATTGCATCGCATCTCAAACTCGCTCGTTATTTATTCGCTTAATGTAATGTACATACTTAATGTATTGACTTGTGTGTGTCTGTCTGTCTATGTTCCTTGTGAAGTAGAAGTAGAGTAGAGAATTACACTTCTAAAGTATCAAAAGGCAATAAAAGCATTAGTGTGTAGTAGACGGCCAGTGCTCTTCATGTCTTTCACTATTCTTAAGGGCTATCTATCTATGCTACTTTCACTACGGAGAAAGCAGCAGCAAATCAGTTTTAGTCTAGTCCAGCTTTTAGTAGTGCAAGCAAGCATAATAAGGCTCTTCTTCTTCTACATTCAGCTATCTAAATGCGTAAGATTTTGCCCGTAGTTTAGTTTAGTAGTAGTCATTCTTTTCTGGGGTCATAAAAATAATTGAGGCTACGTAGATAGTGCTATATAGCAGCAGCAAAGCAAAGCAAAAGCAAAAGCAAGCCAAAGTCACACGGCATGCCAAAAATATCTAGATATTATTGTCTTTGTGACACAATTTAATTAAACTGCCTCTCTTCTGTCTTTTGTGTCATAAACAGGGATGGAATTGTGAGGTGTTTTTATGGTGTCCTAAAACTTGTTCTTTTTTGTGTGTGTTATTGCCTTATGGTCCTCACAGTTACGGAAGCCTGTGTCAACCTTATCAATTCCTGGAGCAATGAAGTCCCAAGACCGAACTCGGGACGACGAGGCCCTCGTCGGTGGGGTTCAAGCTGACTTTCCACAAGGGGGCTATCGAAAAAATAATCCGAACTTAGGTAGCGATGGTTGTCCAAATATCTCAAGGTTAAAAATAATACAAAAAATCAGTCTCTAATCCGAAATGTAAAATGCAGATAAACCAAAACCTAACGTCGGTTATAGATTAGGGAGAAGGAAGGCGCTGTTCGAGAAGCGGAAGAGGATATCAGGTTCCCTACACCCTTTCTCCTTCGACTTTCTCTTTTATTTTTTTTTATAATTTGCAAATTTAATTGACTCAGATTATGCCTTGGTCATGGGAATGATTGGGATTGGGTTCATGGTGCTAGAAAATGAGTTGTCCTCTGCGGGTATCTATGATAAGGTAGTTTTAGTTTTTGTGACTTTCTCTTCACTTTCACTGGGATGAATTTGTCTTGTTTGAAGGCTTCTTTCTACTCCACCGCCCTGAAAACACTAATATCAATGTCCACGGTCATCCTCTTGGGATTAATAATAGCCTACCACGCTTTGGAAGTTCAGGTATAAAGAAGTAAACCCCTGGTGAAAGTGGGCAACTTTCACTTTTGTCTGTTTTTCTTGCAGCTATTCATGATCGACAATGCGTGCGAGGATTGGAGGTAGGAATAACAACTATCTAACTAATTTTATACAGTTTTAAGCATTGAACCAATTAACTGCAGGATCGCAATGACGTGGCAAAGGATGGCTCAGATTGCGATGGAACTAGCCGTGTGTGCAGTTCACCCAGTGCCTGGTAAATACAGTTTCAGTTGGACAACGAAAATGGCTAATCATGGTGGCTTTCTAAAAACTGAGGTAAATTTTAAAGGCGTAGTTTAACGAGGGATTCATTCTTTTTTACTTACTTGCTTACTTGCAGGAAGTGAGTATGGACGTGGCACTTTCACTACCAATGTTCCTTCGACTGTACTTAATATGTCGGGTGATGTTACTTCATTCCAAATTATTCACAGGTTATTTTTGCCCATCATTCTTTCCTTTCTTCTTACAATTTTGTGATTTACATTTAATTTGTTTCTAGACGCCTCTTCGAGGAGCATTGGTGCACTCAACAGAATAAATTTTAATACAAGGTGAATATTATCATTGATTTATTTTGATAAATTAACATACAAAGAGACATTCTTTCTCCTTGGCAGATTCGTTCTAAAGACTTTAATGACCATTTGCCCTGGAACGGTACTATTGGTCTTTATGGTGTCTTTATGGATTATAGCTTCATGGACTCTTCGTCAATGTGAAAGGTATGTACAGAACCCTACCATTCCTACTTCACATAGAGATACAACAATGTTGTGTGCTTTCTTTCGTGTAACAAAAAAAAATCTATTATTTTCATAGCGCGACTCTTGTCTCTTTTTTCGTATGTCTGTTTATGTTTCTGTGTGTGCCAACAAATTATTTTTAGAGAACAAAAGAAAAGAAGTTGCATGCTACCAAAAAAAAAGACCTTTTTCTGTTTGCTTAAATTTCTCTCTTGTCGTCGTCATTGTCGTCGTCAGTGTTTTTACGTTTACGTTTTCGTACAAACTTTTGTTTTATTTATGTCAATTACTTTACATTCCTTCTTCTGTTCTTCTAAAGCCTCCTTTATTGCCAAACCTAGAATAGAGTCTTAAAGAAAGAAACAATAATGTCAGAGAACATTTAAACATCAGAGTTTTTGAGTTGAGTTTGAGAATACAATAAATGCTGTGGGAGAGGGATTATCCACTTTGTGGAAAGGAAAC
Source organism: Isotomiella minor (assembly GCA_034696445.1). Classification (NCBI taxonomy): domain Eukaryota; kingdom Metazoa; phylum Arthropoda; class Collembola; order Entomobryomorpha; family Isotomidae; genus Isotomiella; species Isotomiella minor. The sequence goes on from JAQIWU010001511.1 coordinate 10,295, forward strand.
AAAGTGGAAAAGGAGAAGAAAGGCATCAATAAATCAATAGCTGAAAGAAAGGAGCACTCACTTTACTTCCTTCCTTTATATCCTAATCTAATCGGGAGAAATGTTTCAATTCAATAAGTGAGGAACAGGCGACTCTCGTCTATAATTCACACGATTCTATTTCTTCACATTCTACGACGTCAGAATGCGAAAGTCCTCCAATTTTCTCCGTGTCCACAATTCCTTAGAATAAGAAGGGAACACATGAATTTAATTTGTGGTGACTTGTTCTTGTTCACAAGAATTCACAAGAATTATTTATTTACCAGTGGGGATAGAGAATGAAGAAAAATGAGTGAAAGTTTGTAAGGGTGAAAGTGGTCACACTTTCAATACCTCAGAATTTTCACTGTTTTTAACAATGCATGATACGCCTATGGCCAATGACTTAATTAGTTAACAATATACCATCTACAATTTCTTCGGCACGCCCAAGCAAAAGCCAGCAGCAGCAGCAAAAAAAAGAAATTTGTTTGCAGGAATGATTCAAATTCATCAATGGAAAAAAATTATATTTCACACACTGCATCTCATACGATTCTGTGCTAATAAATGATGACCAAAAAAATGTATTAATCTTGATTGATTGATTGATGATATAACGCTTCATTGTTCTTGATTGATATGCCAAAAGTTTCTAACAGGCTGTTGTTGACCAACTAACAGCATCCGCATTATAATAATAATAATAAAAATGATGCATTTTTTATCAATTGTTTTCGTTTCCGCAGAGTTCTCTCCTCCAAAGGAACAATTTTCCAATTTTATATAACATCCCTAAAGTCCCCAAATAACTTACTAACATTTCTACACTCGAGTAAATTATTTATGACCTTGCACAAAAAGAGAAAGCAATCAACCCTTTTATTCTACCCCAATCAAAAGTATATCTATGATGTTACAATCCTCCTATAACTTTGACTAAAAAATGGAGATGGAGGAGGACAGTAATTTCTTAAAATAATTTTTAAAAACCACTCAAGATTCTTTGACGTTTACATGTTCTCTCTCTCTCTCTCTTTCTAATTGATTAATTGTTTGAAAACCAAACCTATTAAAATATATTAAATGTTGAACCTGTTGATGTTGTTGTGGTGCTATATAGTGGTTTATAATTTCCCCCTCCTCTTCTTTGCTATAATATATCTGCCTATATGAATGTGTTTTTTCTTCTTCACTTCACTACTTTCACTTGAGTTAATTTGCAACCCTGTTAAAAGCTTGTGCTGTTCTATGGACGTCAAATAAAAAGTTTTATATCTGCTTTCTCCAGTTTTGTGTTGTGATGGGAGCTGCAGAAAAGTGAATTGCTTCGGGAAAAAAAATGTAATGTCGTGTAACAAGTGAACGTACGTATGCTTCGGTAGTTTTTTCAGTCGCGTGGTTGATGACTCACGAATTTAGATAGTGTTCAATTTCAAAGGCACCTATTCAAAGCTAAATTGATGAGCTGTAATTTAGTGAGAATGATAAGCAAAAAAAGCACATAGCCACCACAAACAACGTAACGTGCAAGTCAACTTCGCACTTACTGTCAAGCACGAGAGCACGAATTCTGAATTCATTCATATTCTTCACAGGAATCATGATGACGACCACGCCAACCTTTTAAACTCCATGTGGCTGATTGCAATCACTTTTCTTTGTGTCGGGTTAGACCATATAAAAATACTCACTTTTTTTATCTTACAAATGAATGAGCAAACTTCTTTTGCTCCCACACTTTCACTTTAAATGATTCAATTATCTTAATCGTCATGTGAAAGTGAAAGTAAAAGCAGTTTTCTCCCTATCTTTAAAAAAAGTTGTTTCGACTAATGTTTTCTTTTCTGACTTTGAATCCTGCTCTCTCCAACCTTAGATATGGAGACATAGGTATCTACTTTCACAAAATTTATCCTAGTTTTAGTAGAGTATTGAATAACGAGTTGACTATATCACAGTTCCCAACACGTATTGCGGACGAGGTATCTGTGTTGCATGTGGCATGATGGTAAGTTTTATATATGATGAAAAAATTTTAAAAACACCTTTTATAAAACACGGACACACCTTATCTAAAATCAAATATCACGTAAAAATTACCACTCTCTCGCCTTCTCGCCCGCTCACTCAACCAAGTTTTTTGTGCATGACTTTCTCCACAGAGTGAAATGAAAGTGTTTGTTCAAAACTCACGTTTTCTCTATTTCTAAAACACTACTTTTTTGTAAAATTTAAAAAAAGCACTAACAATCAATCACTAATGAATTAGTATAGCTATACATTTGCATGACTTTGGTTTGATTCTTCACTTTTTCAAAACGTCTTCAATCAAAAAAAGCACAAGCAATTTAGTCAGATTGTGTAGTGAGAGAAAGTGTGAAAGTAAAAGTGAAAGGAGGAAAATTGTGGTGATAGCGTGATATTCGATTCCCAAAAGAAATAACGCATTTGCCCACTGGAGTTTATTTAATTAAGTGAAAATCTAAGTTTCAAAATATCTACATTTGTACCTCATTTCAAATCAAAAACTCTGATAGAAACAATGTTTCTTTTCACAACTCTATAAGAAGAACTTGACTCTTTTTTAAAAAAGAGAGACAAATCTGAGCTTATATTTCTTTTTCAAATAATACACTTTTTTGAATGCATCATTAACCAAATTTGAATTCAATATACAATTTGGGAATGTGCTCATATTTAGATAAATGTAAAGAAATTCAAAATATGCAGTAATTCCATCCCATTCAAACTTGACTAACTTTCTTTTGTTTATCTCAATATGAACACATTTAAAGGAATTAATTTCCTCTTCATTCATTCATTCATTCTCATCTTATCAATATTTATGTATATCTTTTTACAGAAATTTCGACAAAGAGCATGAAAATATTTTAAATAGTTTATGGTTGGTGAGTAAAAAAAACTATATTATCTCAGTCTATACAATTTTTTGTAAGACAAAGTTTTTCTGACCCAAGAATATTTTTTTTGTTTCCTTTTATGACTCCAAAATATAGATCGCAATTACATTCCTAAGTGTTGGGTAACGTAACGTAGAGGCAGAGAGAAAAAGAAAATTTAGAAGAGAGCGTCGTGATGGACAAAAAATCATAAGTATTTTGGCATGGAGAAAGTTTCTCAGTAAGCTTTCACCATGGAAAAATACAAAAATGTGAAAAAAGCATTTTATAAAAACTTTTGTCCATCACGACGGCATCACTTGACTTGTGTGTGGTTGACGTTCATCAGTTACGGAGATATAGTGCCGAATACCTACTGCGGACGCGGAATCGCAGTAACGACTGGTGTTATGGTAATGAGACAATCCTTATTAGAATCTTCCAACAGATACAAACTTTTCCTACCTAATATCTACTTACATTATAGTCTTGTCATTTATTATTGATGAGATGTAATCTACTACAAAACTTTCCCTCATTTGTTTTCTCCTTCACTTAACTAAAGTGAAAAAAAAGTCTTATGTGACACACTAAAAAACTTTAACTTAACTCCAGTGGGCATGGTTTATATAAAAGACACTGACATATGACACACATCCACTACATGACATACCTTCTGCACATTACTAACTTAACTTACCTAAAGAAACATACTGACCATGATGATATTTTGTTTTGTGTGATTAATTAGGGAGCAGGTTGTACTGCTCTTTTGGTTGCAGTGGTCTCAAGAAAATTAGAATTATCCAGAGCTGAGAAGCATGTGCATAATTTTATGATGGATACTCAACTAACAAAAAGGGTAACTTATAACTCATTAAGATTTGTGTTTTGTTGTGGTGAAAGTTATTGACTTTCTCCCCGCAAAGGTGTCTTAATAACGTTTTCGATTTTGGTGTGTCTTATTGGAAACTCACTCTCATAAACAAGTCAATAATCATCGTCTTAATCAGGGTTTTACAATGCCTTAATGTCTTGTGGAGAAAGTATAGAATGCTACTAAAACCCATCGAATCGAATCGATCGATTGATTACTAAAAATAAATTAATTTTCCTCCGTTCTCTTGTTGTTCCTTGACGTGTCCTTCCCTCCCTCTTCACTTTTAATCAAACATGTCAACTCTCTCTCCACGCGACGCGTGGTCGTTCACTATTGTTTTTATACAATCTATGAATAGGGAAATGGTACGATGGCCTTGGTGGTAGCTGTGTTGCTACCAAAATTAACTATGACCCCTGCAGAGAAAAGGGTACATGTGTTAATGATGGATAAGCAATTGGATCGAAGAGTGAGTTCCCACTTTTTTTTGGAAAGACTTTTAGAAAGCGTTATTAAGACTCCGAAACACTTTTTTAAGCTAAACTTTCTTTTTACAAAACTCTTCTGTCCCTTCCTTATCTAGTTAAAAAATTCAGCTGCCAACGTTCTCAGGGAGACATGGTTGATATACAAAAATACCAAGTTGGTAAAGCGTGTCAACGCCTCAAGAGTACGAGCCCATCAGAGAAAGTTTCTCCTTGCAATTTATTCGTAAGTGCAAAGACAAGTATACAAAAAAGTTATTTGGGTTTGAGAAAAAAAAGGGATTATTTATTAAAGAGAGAACCGACCTTTCCTTTTTTATTACGACAGGTTGAGAAAGGTTAAAATGGACCAAAGAAAACTCATGGATAATGCCAACACCATTACCGACATGGCAAAGGTACGCAAAGGTCTATAATTCACTCAATTACGTTGCGTAACTTTCTCTTTTTTGTAGACTCAGAGCACGGTGTACGAAATGGTGTCGGACTTGTCAGGACGACAAGACCATGTAAGTAAAAATAAGTGTGTAAAACAACTTTCTCCGATTGGACCTTACGTAATTTCTTTCCTTTAGTTGGACGACCGTCTGACAGCAATTGAGGAAAAGATAGCCATCATCCACGAGCAGTTGGAGAGTCTCCCTGACGTCATAAACCAATGTTTTACCACCCACTTGGATGGAACCCTTCTTCAAAAGCAGAACCTCCTTCGTCCTGAGTCCGCGTCCTCGCATAATTTACCTCATTCCAAAAGTGTGCCTGCATCCTCGAGTGCTGCTGTTCCTGGGGGGAGTAGTAGTAAAGCCCTTCTTCAGGCACCACCCCCATCATCCTCCCGCACATCATCATAATTTATGAGCCTTAGTTGGGATGAGGTCAATTCATGTCCTTTACACAACAACCTTCATTCTTTCATTCACCTGGGGTGAAGTGAGACAAAAAGATGTTTAGAAGAAGAGTCTTTATAGTGTTTAATATCTCTCTCTCTCTGTGTGTTTCTTTAGGCATGAAATTCCATACGTTTTTGTGACTTATATTCAATCACTTTTCATCATCATCAAGATTATTCTTAGTCTATAGTAAAGTCATCATCATCATCATCACCAAAATGTCATGTTCAACAAATTTTTATCATACCATATATTAACTATACTACACGATTGTGATCACAAATATTGTATAAAAGTAAAAAAGTAATATGGAAGACAAGACGGGTGAGTCAGTATCAACAAGAATGGAGAAAGTTCGTACGTACGTATATTTGCATCATAATTATCATCATTGTGTAGACAAAGACTTTACTAAGTAATAAATAAGATACAAAAAGGCACAGTATTGAAAAAAGTACCAAAACTGCATGTTTCTCAAGTATCTATCTATTCTATATTTAACTTCAATCCTAGTCAGCCAAGTGTCTCATATTATTATATTTTATTTGTAAAGTAAATTGGAGAGCGTGAGGAGAACCAATAAATAAATGATTATTAATCACAAATCTTCATATTTTCAACAAAGAAGA
>JAQIWU010001512.1:0-16090 GCA_034696445.1 Isotomiella minor
GAGTTTCATCGTGTACCTTTCTGATTCTCCATACAAACCAAGCTACTGAATTGTAGTTGTAGTGTTGCACTAAATTGATGAGAAGCAACGATAATGCTCTATCTTTTACGAAAAAAAAGAAAGGTGGTAACACAAACGAGACCACGATGCAACGACCTTGTTTTTTAGTTTTTATTATTCTTCATGTACATGACTGCATACAAGAATACAATGCACTTGCAGTAAAGTTAGTTGGAAAACCTTAAAGGTATGGAGAATCTGGAGAAGTACCCTATGTATTTCAGTTCATAGAGTTTCAAAGGCTCGGCAGGATAATGTCCAGGATCTTACAATGTAATGAAACTCATACACCTTTCGCAAACTTCTTCTTCCCTTTGTCTCACATCTAAACTTACCTGTAAAGGTAAGTCATCATCATCGAATCGATGCCAAGGTCGAGGTGTAAAAGATCTTTTTGATCGTGGCTCTGGTTGTATGGTAACTTTTCAGTCAGAAGCAAACGATACGACAGATAAACAAGTTCAGTCCAGAGGTTTTTATGTGTCTTGTGCAAGAAGATGATGCGAAACGTAGTTTTCTTTGGGAAAACCGGAGGGGGAAAGAGCAGTGCGGTCAATAATCTCATCGGAGAAAAACTGGCCAAAGTCTCTGACTCCGCGGGGTGCACCTTTAAATTCTCCAAGTACCCAACGGACAAGTACACCCTCTTTGACACCGTTGGACTTGGTGAAGGAAGTAAGTATATACGTTATTGCATCACAAGGGTCTAGTCTAGAGCGTCTCTCTTACTTATCCATCTTCCATAGATATGGGAACCGTCCAACAAACCCAGGCAGTCCGTGACCTCGTGAAACTCCTCCGCTCCCTCGAGGAAGGAGTCTCTATGCTCGTTTTTGTAATTGAGAAGGGGCGGATTAAGAAAAACCTGGAGAACTACCAGCTCTTTGTGGACGTCATTTGCATGAAAAGGGTCCCCGTCATCCTCCTCATCACGCACTGCGAGATGGAGAACGGTGTAGGGACTTGGTGGACGGAGAACAAAAAGTTGTTTGACCAATATGGGTGGGTAACATCAAAGCTTCTTTCCACCACAATTGAATTACACTTTTTCTCTTTTCCAGAATGAAATTTGCGGCTGTGATCTCTGGCAGTTGTGGGGACCCAGAGAACTTTCCTGCCATAATCCAGGATGCCATCCGGCAACTGAATCAGGTCACCCAATGGAACCTCCACTCCACCATCATGAGACACATGCTCATCCCAGGGTGGAAGGTGGAGGGTGGGTGGAAGTCTTGGACCCTTCACGTCCTGTCTGACGTACTCTATTTTTTTAAGAAGTTGGGAGAGGGGGTTTTGTCCGCTGTGACCCTTGGAGCGTACACCCCAAAGCAAACCCCACCAACATTTTTTGGACTACGGGAGAGGCTGTATAACTACTTTGTTGAAAGTGGGTATCCTGAAGATATGGCACGACAGAGTTCGAAAGATATTGCATTGATCTTTGAAGCTGAATCACTTTGACTCGACTTTCTTGAATTGCAAATAGATTTGAACGTTGGTAAAATGAAATGCCATTTCATGTCCATTTCAAGAAGGTTCGAGTGTGGACTTGATTCATTTTTTATATTAATAAAACTCCTGTCATTTCCCTCTCTCATTAAAGACAAGTTATCAAAGTTAATTTTATCCATTACACTGGAATTCAATTCAGAATAGAATATTTTTTAAAGGACAAAAGTAAAGTGTATACAGTTTTGATATGAAGGATATATTCACATTCACAAGACTATTAAATCAGTTTGGTCATTTGGAGTTGTTAACGAGATTCATTTCAATTCAATTGAAACGACTTTTAGACCATACATTCACATAAATCATAGAGTGCATATATTAAAGACGCATTAATCCGACGCTTTGATGATGATAACCCTCTTTGAGTTATGAGGTCAAATGTCAGAGACCACACTTCTTCAATCCTGACCAACCTAACAACAATACTTTGTTTATGCTGCACAAATATTGAATATTTACTGTTGAATTCAATTGAGGTTTTTGACTTAAGACGTAAAATCCACATTTCATTTCTTCTCATCTCCTTCCTTAATCACCATCATGCAAAACGTAATTCTTTTCGGAGAAACCGGAGGGGGAAAGAGCAGTGCTACGAACCTTCTACTGGGGACGAATACAGCCCGGGTCTCCGACTCTGCGGTTGGATGCACCTTTCAATTTTCCAAGCATCCTGCGGTAGACTACACACTCTTTGACACAGTGGGCCTGGCTGAAGGACGTGAGTCATTGCGACAAAACTATATAAGCACTTCTTAACTTTATGACTATAGACATGGGCACTGTGGCACAAACTCAGGCAGTGGGTGCTTTGGTAAAACTTCTCCGCTCCCTCGAGGAAGGAGTCTCCATGCTCGTTTTTGTAATTGAGAAGGGGCGGATTAAGAAAACCCTGGATGAGAACTACAAACTCTTTGTGGATGTTATTTGCATGAAAAAGGTCCCTGTGACCCTCCTCATCACCCACTGTGAGACTGAGAAGGTGGTGGGGACTTGGTGGAAGGAGAATAAGCAGCATTTTGACCAATACGGGTAAGGACCTAGAAGTCCCTAAAGAACTTAGGTAAATCTATTTCCCTCTTAGGATGGAATTTGCGGCTGTCGTCTCAGGCTGCTGTTGGGACCCTCAGGACGCCCCGGCTTTCATGCAACTAACCCTGGCTGACCTCAACATAGTCACTCGAAAAGACCTCCACTCTGCCATCATGTCAAACATGCTACGACCAGGATGGAAGGTCGAGGGTGGGTGGAAGTCTTGGATCCTTCACATTATAACAGGAGTGGTCAACATACTTAAACGAGTCGGGGAGGGGATTTTGGCCGTTGTCACTATGGGAATCTACAAACCCACACCTCCCGTCTCTTTCAACGATGCACTGAGGGACAGGCTCTACACCTACTTCAAGGAAAGTGGACATTCCGAGGAGACTGCGCATCAGATTTCCAAAGATATTGCCATGGTTATTGATAATTCTTCATCCTTCTACGTTTGATTTGTAAATTGTGACCAATTTTATATTGAAAGTTGTACAATGAAAGTGAAAGTGGCTTCGTTTTATGGTACTTTTCTGTGTTCAATAAAATCCTACACACTTTCACTTTCAAAGGCAATTTAGAGGAAGAAAGTGAAAGTGGACAGTAGTGCGGACCGTATGTACTATAGACTTTCAATTTTCCAAGAACTGCTACTATTATTTAGGCACACAAAGAAAGAATAAAACCCGACATTACGAAACCACTCTCTTCTTCAATTCTCAAAGTCAAAACTCAAAAACCTCAGAAAGAGCAACAACCACAGTAAAGTTGAATAGCAGAAAAAAGAAAGAAAGAGAGGAGAGAAAACCCATCGTCTGGAAAACTCTTAGATTTTGCGGTCGTCTTCCTCTCTCCCTCTAAACTACGGTGGTCATAAATCACATTCCCATAACACATAACATAACATCACTACACATTGCATTGAGGAGGTCGATAAATAAGAAATATATCGTCTGCAATTGTCTGTCTGATGCATGACCAAACGAACGATAAAGGCCCTTCTTTCATGTTTCGATGTAGAATAACATATTTTCCCTTTGTAAGTACATTTAAGAAATTTTACATTTTTTTCTTACCTCTTCACATCGTCCACTTCGTGCAGGGCATATCGATACGATGGACAAATTGTAGGTCCGTGCCGTCCAGACAATGACCACGTCGTCATTCCTCACCCATCCTGCTCCCGTTACGTAGTACTCCCTAAGGAAGAATGTAACAAAGGCATTTTTTAAAGAATCATAAAATATGCAACTTTATAGCTTTTTTGTTTGAGTTTCCGATATGAATAAAGTCAGAGGATAAAAACTCCTTTGGCATGCATGTAGATTGCTTTCGATTTTATTGACTTTCCTTCAAAATCATGAAAGTGAGTGGAATAAAGATCTGCATTGCAGGAAAAAAAGCAGGACGGGTTTTTGAAGGGGGCAGGTGAAAGTGACAGCTTGTTGAAATATGTGGGTCGTGATTGAAATTCCCTTACACTCCGCTGATGGCGTCCGGTGGAGACACTTCCCTTGTCCTTCCAGGAGAGCGAAGATCCACAATACTAGCTTTCACCGTGGGATTGTTTGTCCCGGGCTAAATAATTAAAGACAAATCCATTAAATTAGAAACATTCAGAGATGCACAAGTACTTAAGATTATGGCTTAGTTTAATACCTTTGGATAGCGAAGAGACTTGATCCTCGGATACAAAAAGGGATTCTCAATCGGTCCATACTCAAGCATGTGATGTTCTCCAACGAGAGAGTCGTTGAATGTCAAATAGAGAAGATTTTGTCCATCGGTTGAAAGCCAAATGGCTGAATTGCTTGCAAGTATTTCCTCTGTGACATTATAGAGAACAAAGAGAAAGCATAAAGATAAAGATAAAATGAAATATCCTAGGATTACATTCTCACAGTCATTTCACTTTACCGAAGAGATGGATTAGTTTTTTAAAAGGTTCCAGAAGGGTTTAGTAAGCTTACGTAATCTTATAAAGTTTGTACGTATCTACATACACCGTTAAATTACTTGTTTTCTGATCATACTTTCACTTGCAACAATTTTTGGTTTGACACAATTTGAGATGAGAAAATCAGCGTCAAATGAGATTGGTAAAAAATTCCTCGCTCTCTCCATCACCTCTTCTACTTGATTTATATTCAACAATCAAGCTGTCATTTCTTAGGAAAAAACCAATTTACGACAATGCATAAATTGATGGGTAGGAAAAATTGATATACATTGAAAGAAAGAGGAAAATTCAAAACATCCATTATTCATTATTCACCATCCCACACAATACCAATCTAAATTACAACTATTAGTTACTGTCATACCGTTAATGGATTAATGCAAAATAAAATATGAGGCAGTCAAACCATAGGACAGTAATGAATCAGTTCCTTCCTCTCCTTTCTCCACTAACCAATCTCGGTGAAAGTAAAAGAAGAAAAGGGAATACATTTTCTTACCTTCATAAAGCCAGTCTGGGATCCCATTAAAGATAGTTCCAGGATCCCCATTGAATGTGATTCTATTGCTTTTCTTGTCTTTTGGATTTTCCTTATAGTAAATATCTCCATTCCGGACCAATATCAGTCCACTCCCCTTATTATTATTGTTATTACTAGTACTGCTGCTACTTGGTACCCATTTTGTTAGTTGGAAGGTAAATGCCTCTGTCCCAGATGGGTGTTCGGTTATGGAGATTTCTCTACTTTCCCTAGAAAAAAAGCAAAGGAAATTAACACTTCTTTCCTAGAGCTGTCTAATTTTGTAGAGACTAGAAAGAGATGACTTTCTCTCTTCTAGCATAAGTTAACTTTTAATTCCACTTCGAGAAGAGAAGGATGTCTCAACCATCTCAATATGTAACACAAACTCTTCTCTACTTTCATTTGGGAGAAAGCATGGGGCAAGCTGTTGGTCTTCTACCTCTACGCTCCTTGCATACAAAAACACTCTAGCTTTCTCTACTTAACAACTTTATTATCTGTTTGTAGTTCTCTCACTGGAGTTGGTGGAGTCACTTTCACTTTTACTTTCTCTTTCCTCTAACAAAAATAACTTTTCCCTCCTCCCTTCCTCTCATTTACACTCTTTCAAAAGGCAAGACTTCTTCTTTGAACATGCATGCATGCGTCAGCCGTTGTAATTATTCTACACAGACTTAAAATAGTTTAGTGTTTGAGAGAGAAAGTTTGTTTTAGCTGAACAAATGAACCCTTCACAACAATAATAATGATGATAGGATAGGATTTCTAGATACTTACCCAGTCGCGACTTCAAATAAAGTGTACTGCGCATTGTACGAAAATCTATGAGTCTGAAAGAAAAAAAGAGAAAGTTGGCAAACTTTCAATACTTGGAAAACGATTGATGCTCACCTTTTCAATGTCATGTGTAAGCAGAGCGTATCGCAGGTCGGGAGATAAGCTGAAAGATGCTGCGTTGAAGCGTCTCTGGAAAATTGAGATTTGTGTTTAAGGGCTTATTGTGGCGAGAGTATCAAAATTTCCCACTTACAAACGTATGGTTGCTCACAATGATGCGAACACTGAGGTTCCTTATGTCAAGCAAGGAAATGCTCCCACCCTCGTCTCGGTAGATCCACTCATGCTCTAAAAAATTACATTAAAATTTGAAATTTGAGTCGTATAGAAAACTAGTATTTTGAACGCGTAATTCAAGAAGTTCCTATACACATGGCGTGTGCTGTGAATTATTAATTGCAACCCAACATTCCTCCACACTTGAATAAGAGGGACCCAGTGTACATAAAGTAATTATAGAAACTTTGTACACATTAAAGTACTGCATAATTAATTAACCTCCGTTTCCTCTCTCTTCTCTGTTCTTGAACAAATACTACACATTTAAATTTTAAAGTCGTTGCTGGCTGCCTTTATTCCTCCAAATGTATCTAACTTTCCCCCTAATGAGATTTCTTTTCAACTTTATACCTACTTTCCCCAATTTATTTTGGACCAAAAAGTGATCCTCTAAATTCAAATTTGCCAATTCAATTTGCATACGATCCTTATTTTGGCTACTGCTTTGCTTAATGCTTTGGCATGCACTTAGCTTCCCATTTCAAATTGAAAGAATCTCATCTCATTCTCCGCATCTGCCTGCTTTGAAGAGTCTAAAGTATTTCGCAAAGATGCTATGTTATGTTTTGTGTCGTAATGTTTGTGCCTGCCAGAGGCAGACAGGCACCAACTCAATGTTTCTAATTTTATTCTCCTCATTATTTTCATGGCTTTGTGGTTTGGTTTGGCCTTTATTTTCAACTTTCACATGGGTAAGCAAAGTACATTTAATTTAAACAGAGCGTCTGACGTACCTGAAACCCAAGTGCCATTGATGTGGTAAGGCTGAAACTCTGGACTAAAAATATCCGACAGTTCTAACCGCTTCCCTTTCACACGAGGACCTTCATCTGGAGGAGTGAGGAGGACGACAGAAGTCACAATTAGGGCACAAACAGAGGCTATTACAAGAACAGCAATGATGATCCCTTTCCAATTCCGATCTGGCTGAGTTGCGGCGACTAAATCCTAAAAATTATAAACATTAAATTTAAATACAAAATCCATTTCAAAAAGCACCACTGCAACGGAGAACATTTACTCGAAAATGAACCTCTATACGACCCAACCTTTTCACTATGTAATTGCAAAATGACTCAAGTTACATAAAGCGGTCTAATGCCCCGCAATACCCTTACATAGAGACGGAGAAAGTGAGTGGCTGGTGACAGAGATAAAGAGGAAATGTTCCTGAAAGGAGAGAGTCCTATGGTGGTGAAAGTGGACGTTGGTCTGTTGACTTTCACTCTCTCTTTCTCTCTTTCCTCTTTTAACAAGCAAAGATACTTGACACTCAATTAGTTTCGATAAACCCAAGCTTGGCTTAATGGAAAAAGCTGCTTGCTTTCCTGCTATGGGTAATCAGATAGACCTTCAGAAGCCATTCCCGGGCTATATGACACAGGATTAAAACCAAATAAAATGTATCTCCTTGTTTACCAGCAGAATCTTTGCAGCACGCAAACAAAACAAATTTTGGCTTTTGTATTTATTGTATACCTGATCCGCAGCTACGGCCAGTTGGGCTGCCAATATCGCTTTCGCTGTCGCAGCATCCCTGGTGGGACCTGTGGTGACAGCACTACCACCACCACCACTTCTGCCTTTTTCACCACCACTGCTCATTGCCTTGCTATTGTTAAACGTAATGGCCTGTCATTGTCCAGTGGTCCCAGAGAAGAAGAAATTCACTTCACAACACGATTTGGCACTCAAATATAATGAATATCCAAAAGCGATTGAATTTACTAATTGCACCAAGTCAGATGAAAATGAGACAGACGGGCAAGGACAAGTCAATCTCAACTGAATGCTTTCACTCACAAAATAAAATCACACGACCGACTTTCTCCTTCGCGAAGCAATCAACCAAAACTGCTGCTGCTGTGCAGGTGGGTGAACAGAATTATTCTCTCTCCACAAGACTCTCTCTCTCGATATTCACTTTCCTCTCAAAAAGGAGGAAAATTCGAGAGAAGGTAAAAGTCTGGAAGTGAATGGAAATCGTGGTGATTTAGGTCTAGTGTCTCGTTGGGAATGTTACTTTACTTTACTTCACTGTCCTCCTACTTTTACTTTTTTCCTGTCTACGCTCTTCGTTTCGTGTTACCTAACCGGAGTTAAGTTAACTCGTCTTGTCAAGAGGAAAAGAAAAATGAGAACAGGAGAAAGCCAAAACGAAGGAACCGACTCTGTAAGGATGAATGAATGAGTGATCAGACCACAACCAACTTTCTCTCTTTTCGCATTGACTTATGCCTCTCTCCTCCTATCCTATACAAAAAATGGAATAAGAAGAAGCCCTGATGCGATGTGATGGAAAATGAATTGTATGATTTATTACTGCTACACAAGAGATGAACCCCTTTATGTATCTGAATCTATCTATCTAAACATCTATCGTATCGTGCCGTCTTGTCTGCCTTGACTGCCTGCCTGCGAGGGAAAGTGGGAAGTGAGTAAAGGACGGAAGAATGAATGTGTCTCCTTTTATATGGAGATTACTCTTCTTTTTCTTCACTTTGCTTTCTCCTTCCTTGCTTCCCCATACATGTGAGACGACGGAGAAAGTGTAGTTCACTTAACATACAAACATCACTCTCTCAGACATACACATGGCTTTCTCCCAGTTTCCCAATCCAATCCGTATATACCTCCAGCTTTCTCCAACGGAACTTTCTCCTCGCCCACATTGGATGGATTTTGGTTTCATTTCACACGTCTTCTCCACACAACAATCCAAATAAATGAGAAACAGAGGGTCAGGTTGTGAAAGGTAAATAAGTAATTGGCAAATGGACATACTGTTGATCTTATTCCCTAAGGAGGAGGGATGGCCTGGCCTAAGATTATAAATCAGTATCGACAAAGACAAAGACAAACGGAGCCCGAGGACACCACGGCAGAGAATGGATCCTTTTATGGAGGAAAGTAGGACGAGGAAGGGATTTTAGGGACTCCATCGACAGGTGAAAGTAAGTCCACTTGATTCATTCTTTCTTGCCCACAAGAAGATACATCCGTTTATGACCCTGGGACAAGAAAGTTTTTCATTTGCTAACTTTTTTCATTTTCGGTGGGGTCAATAAAAAGTCAATATTCCTGCTCCCATCCATTATCCACTTTCTCTCTTTTCCTTGCCAATATTAATGGAAACTTTTCCATATTGGACCCACAAAAAACGTATTGACCAAGGCTGCTTCTTTATTTATTTTGTGCACAGCATAATAATAAGTTGGTTGCTTCCAAAGGAATCTTCATAGTAATAATCCTGCCTCACACAGTCAAGTGGAACACGAATATCACCTTCGTTAGAACTCTCACCCACCAAAGCAACAATTCCATTCCATTTCCTCACGTAGCAAATCCATTAAGACCCCTCATTATCACATCACGTCAGGTGTAAACAACCTGGGCATTATTGAAATGGAAATGGAGAAACGAGCGAAAGACAGATAGAACGACGTTAGTAATCTTTTCTTCTACCCTTTGTGACGATCATCACCACCATCAGGACTAACTAGATTAGACTGGAAGAAGAAGCATGTCATTATTCCGCCTCTTTGAGAAAATTATACCATCCTCGTGCCCACCTTGAATGGAATTATTCTTGGTTGGAAATGAGAACAATGAAGGAGAAAGGGCTCATTCAAATTCCTTTCATTCCTATTTTTCCAATTTTTGTTCGATTTAAAGTGTGATTCTTAAAGGTCCATAGATAGATTGAGACAGTAGTTCTGGATCATTCCTCGAAGTCCATGCTGCTAGAACGCAGAATATACAAAATGACGGGTACGTACATTGTACACGCGGTGAAAGTCGGGAGAAAGTTAGGAGCGGAAATGGGAACACAATACAATGCTCGGAGAGCAGAGAGAGACACGTTTCCCTCCATCCTTCTTCCTACCCCATCTTCTCTCCTTTCACCGAAGTAAGTTACAGAGTTGGACACCAGGCAGCTCTTAAGCACCGACTTGCTTTCTCCATGTCGAGTTTGTAGATATGTAGCTGGAAAATAATATTTTCCCTATCTCTCTCTCAGGCATTGTTTTTAGAGTAACAAAAGGAAATTCCCTACACATCAAAACTTTGCTATGGAGACTTCAAAATAGATTGTTTTCAATCATGGATGAAAATTACCGATACCAACACCAACACTTTGTGGTTGTTACAAAGTTTTGGTTCGACATTTCTTTTGTCTATTTATAGACCAAAATTGAGAATGGGTAATGGGTCCATTATCGCTTCGCTCTCGTCTACCACCGCCCCTCCTGTCGGTCGGTTTCCCTTTCCGTTGTGAAGGAAGGCACTTGACGTACGCAGGAAATCGAACCCAAGTCATCGGATGTTGGCAACCATTTCAAAAATTATATATCCTTCATGCTTGATTTATTTTAAATTGTTGGCCTGCATCATTATTGCAAAACAACATAACGCCTCATGTCATGTCAAGTCTCTGAAAACTACATTTTTCATGCCACGTCAGCATCACTCACTTCACTTTCACACCTCTCGAGTGAAAGCATCCTTTTGAAAATGAAGCGAAACGCTCTCTCTCTCCTCTTTTCTTTCGACATCACGAACGATGATGATGCAATGAAAAGTGAAAGTTTGCATGTATGATTTACGTAGAGTTACTTTACTTTCCCCATGTTCTTCTACACACGCTTGGATGGGTCCGAAATAAATGATGAGCCTTATCTTATTCTTCTTCTCTCCCTCGTCCTGAGTTGAGTGTATAGTATGTGTATCCATTAAAATGAAAATTTATACAAATTTTCATTTTCCCAATACCTCCCATAATATCCTTTCCTCCTCCATTAGAACGAACCATCCTACATCCTCATTTTACCTCCAATTCCAAACCAAATCCATGATGGAATTTTTCCCGCACATGAATGCATAATTTACTTTTTTGGGGCATTAGATTTCCTCAAGACAAGACAAGGAGAAAGTCGACATTATTTCAAAACTGAATCTTCCTTCAATTCCTACCCATCGATTAGATTACAGACCGCAACCGCAGGAAAAGCCAAAGCCAAGGCATCTACCTAAAAGGGAAAACAAGCTTTCCCATGCTTGCTTTACTTGTTTGGTTAGTGAGCCTTAAGTAAAAGCAATCCATCCTTCCCAGGCAGCCTACCGTATGAGCATTGCATTTGCTTGCACACGAGCTAAACACAAGATGGGTACATGGACACGAGATTGATCGTAGAAGAGAAGAGAGAAAGCGGGCCAAAATGTTGGTTATATATCTATGAAGACGTGAACCAGCTTGCAGCTGCTTTCTCTTTTCTTCTTCCTTTTCCTTCCTTTCTTTCTTTTCCCTTATGAAACTTCAATTACATTAAAGTTTATCATGAGAATCTGCCTCAGAGGTACGCTCAACTTCAATATCTTCCACTACGAAGAGAGAAAGAGAGAAAAGAAAAGGAAGCTTAACTTGAGCCTTAGACATGTTCTTTTAGACAGTCTTCTTCTTCTTGTCTGAATCCATATTTGGATGTAAGCAAGCATTACTTATTTCTCTCCTCTCCCCGTCGTTTACACACATATTATCTCTTTGCATGAATCACTGTTTTGGGAGTTATAATAATACTTCTCAATTTGTTTTAAAAAATAGATAGCACAGGTTTTCCCCCCAAAAGGGCACCTTCTACAAACTTCAAAAGAAAGTGATGGAATTTTTTTATACTTTTGAGAATGTGGTCATCTCCTCTCTTTGACCAACCTTAGAACAGATCAAAGTTTTTGTGGTTTCTGAAACTATCTAATCCCAGGTCAGCAGGTATTGGAAAGTTTGTAAGTATCGACATACTCATCCTACACGCTCAAGTCACGATCACTATAAGTAATAGTGCTTTGGTCTGTACTTTAGATATTTGCCGGTAAGATGTATACATCTTTTATTCAGCAACATTTCGTTTGAAGATGTTACTTAAAATTTCTCTTTCTCTCTATCTTTCTTTTTCTCATTGCTTTCTCCTCGAATAGGTGCAAATACGACCTAATTAACTTTCCTCATTCATTATTAGTCTAGGTAGAATAAACAAAAGTAAAGTTTCCTTTCATATACGGGACTTTAGGTATATAAAACAGAGGAAAGTTCACTCGAACTTTCACTAACGAGCGAAAATGCAAACACACAAAACAATCTTCTAGAGAGTTCACAATGTAAAGTAATTACCTATGTTTCCTTATTTACTTCTTAAATTAAGGCCCCCTCCGTCAGCCAAGAAAGAGTACGTCGTAAACTGCTAGCAACAAACAAAGCAAGAGAGAAAGTAGAGTTCAACTTTTTTGCACATCGTAAAAAGGAAATGCGGGACTTTCTCTCTCACTGTGCTAAATAAGTAATAATCGTCTAGAGATGGAAGATACTAACTCTCTTTCTCTGCATTATCGTCTTTCATGAAGACAACATTACAGTCTTTAAAATGTAAGTAAAATTTAGACTTGGATAATTACTCCTCTCCCCATTTTTTCTGAGGATTATTATAGCAGTTTTACACTTTAGTCTTGCCACTGCAGTTGGGCTCTGACAAAAGCCGTGAGCAGAATAACATAATAGCATCGTTGAACATTGCAGCAGATGAGGATGGAAAAGTAGCAGCAATGCAGCACACGACGACGATCAAATCAAGCGATGCGATACGATACGATGCTAAGAAATTGAGAAATCTGCACATGCAGCGGAACAGTACGTTTTCCTCATCAGAATTTATATGGAAGGGAGAATATTATAGATATCTGCAAAGATCTTGCTTTCCTCTATCGAAGGATCTTCCATCTCTGAATTGCAGAGAATTAACGGCTATAAATGGCCAGCTTATAACGTATATAAGAGCTTAATGAAATTCTGTCTAATCCAATCCCTTCCTCGTAGGTATAGATAGATACTACCACATTTTAACTCTTTCTGTTTTAGAGTCGGTGAAATTATCCAATCAATACTAACTCATTCTCCCAGAGGATGTCCCAGGAGCTTTACTGACTGGACTCCCTCCCTCCCTCATCAATAAAATTAAATAGAGGTAGATAAAATGCTGCTGAGTTAGCCCCATTCAAAAGAGAAAGCAATCATTCTTAGGTGACGTGACCGATGGTTGCATTTTACCTAAGGTATAGAATCAAAAACCATCCATACATTTTATCCACTTCACTTTCTCCACCGAAATACAAACACAATACATACAGAGATGCGTGGATTAAAAATGTGACAGTATGATAAATGATGGTAGTCCTTTCTAGACTCTCTTCTTAACCTTTTTAACAGAACCTGTCAAAACCGGGTCGGCTCTCCTCTCTCACCCCCCTGCAATTATTGTTAATAACCTACATTTTTTGAATTGTCTGTGCCTCTTGACTCTTCCACAATGGAGAAAGTCTTTTTCTTTTCTCACGCTGTTTTTAAATTACATTCATTTTTTGTGCCCTCTTCAGACACAAGAAGTGGGATAATTTTTTATTCATGGGAATGGAAAATATAATAGTTCATCTGTTTGTGACACACGATCCATATATTTTTTTTAAATGTGCACTTTCCCTTTTGCTTTCTCCTCGAGTTATATAAGGAGTTGCGAGCAGTTTATTCTTCTTCTCTATGGCAAGAGACATGTCTCATCGATCAAACAAATGCATTAGTTCATGAAGAAAAGGAGACGGGTTCCATTACTTCCCTTTATCCAGAGGATGGACGAAGAAGAAGCTAGGCATTCCTTTTCAACGTCAGTTTTATTTCAGGATGAAGATGTGAAGAAGCTTCTTCTTCACACCTTCCCTCACATCAGATCAGATAAGACAACAGCTCTCTCACATTCAGTCAGTGTAATCGATAGCTCAATGCAAATATAGGGATATGCAGTGAAGTGAAAGAGATCAGGCCGCTAATTACCCTCAGTTTAATTTGCTAAAGGAATTGATGAGGTTGTTTGCACGTGGCGTAATGTAAATGTAATTAACGTTTATGCAACCTCGTAATCATTTATCATAGGATTGAGGCCTTCTGAAGGGAAAGTGGCAGTCTAAAAAATGTGGCCACTTCCATTTTGAATTGACGAATGACGCAGGTGCCATGTCTATAGAAAATCATCTAGACAGGATTGATGGAAGCATTTATTTATATAACAACCAGAGACAGATATCTCGACAATAATTCCAAGTAGCTTAAGGACTTTGACATCAAAGCCTTGGCATCCATCCGTTCCGCCATTTGCTTTTATATTGCCATTTCAAGTGGGTCCATCCTCTACCAAAATATTTTATTGCTCTACAGAAAAAAGTTAAGGAGGATCGACCCTGACTCTCGAATCTCGTAAATTGCGACAAATGCTACAGACGACTGTATCAAGACTGTTGAGGTCACAACATTATTGGGAGAAAGTAGTGAACCATAAAATCAAATTTTATCTGTCCTGGACAAAATCCAGGAAAAAAGTACTTCATTCCAACAAGAAAAAAGCCTCATTCCACTCCAAATTTAGATTGAGGAAAACGATGTAAATTCCTGGTCTCGGTCCAGGTGCTCATGTTTCCCAATATCATTATTATGCAAAATTGTCAAATGTCAAGCCTAAAACAAGCTCATTTCAATAATTGGCATGGAGAAAGGCATATTGATCATGAAGTTGCCTAGGGCAATAGAGAAAGTAAAGTGTAAAATTCAGGTCCAAATATAGCTTTATCCCAAATCCCCTATCGTTTCGTAATTACGGTTCATCCCCTGGAATTATAGTTCGTAATATCTGCCGGGTTTAGAGGGAACAATGAAATGCCCGTTTTGCAACCTTTGTAGATTTTATGAGATTTACTTATAAATTGCACTCTCCCTTCTCTCGTTTCGCTTTTATGTCATGCCAAATCCCATTCAACTTTCCCATTAAATTCTTATTTATGGCCTTTGTTCATATATCTCTTGATTGCATACTCCCTGCAAATAAGTAGTCACTTACGAAGCAACGATTATTACATCATTAAAAGGAAAATGAAGTCTATGAACTTTTGTAGTGAAAGTCAAGGTCTACTACACAAATAACAAGGCTCCTCTGTTTTTGAAGTAATTATAGACCACGCCGCAAGTTTAAAAAGGAACATTTTATAACTAGACGAACAAAGGGAGAAAGCTCAATTATAGTCGTTCAGGAAAAACAAGCAAATCAAATTAATGAGCAAAAAGAACTTGCATTTTTACAATTCATCTCATTATTAGACCTTTGTGTTTCTAACAATAAAAAGTCAAACGAAGAGAAAGTTGTCTGAAGTACCCACCTACTTGATCTTTTGTCCCAAAAACTCCAACCTACAAAAAGTGTGGTATTTGACTTTTTTGATATACTTCTACGGTGGTTCAAATATTCATGATGAATATTCTATCCACGTTACTTCCAGTTAAATTAGCCACCAAAGTTTTCATAATAAAAGTGAAAGTTGCATACAACTCTCTCTTTTCTTTTGATAAGTTTGTAACCCTTTGACGTTAGAACAACAATTACTTTTCCATCAACTTTTTGTTTACATGATAAAATTAAGATTCTAAATTTATCTCATCTTTTGGCATGCGGTTAAAGTAAAGAAACTCTTTAATCTTATGCAAACTTTAAAAGTCAACAAAAGTCTTGATGAATTTTTTGTACTTACGTCGTCGTCATAGAATTCTCCTCCCTCCATCTTGACTTTCTCCTTTCTCCTTCAGGAATTCAAATCCAGGCAAGGTGACAAGGCCGAAAAAGGGTCTGAACTGAACTGAAGTTCGCGTTGGGTTAGGCAATACAATCCTCCTCTTACGTAACAGGAGAAAGTATGCGGTTATGTAAAGAACTACGTAAGGTTTATTTATTACAGGGCACTTTACTTTTGCAGTTCAAATCCGTTCTGCGATTCTGTCAATTAAGCCAATTACAAAATATGCT
>JAQIWU010001513.1:0-16084 GCA_034696445.1 Isotomiella minor
TGTCAAATTTGTACTTAAAACTCATGGAGTGGTATCTGAATCTCTTGTAGACATTGCAAATGAGGTAGTACAAAAATTTGTGTGACTTTCAACCTAACTTAACGAATGAGGATTTTGAATTATGTAGATGGAAAGAAAAATGCTGGAGAAGGTCCCCTTGTGTGAAGGATTGAAACACTTTGGTCGTTGCGTAGAATTGATTTCGTCGAACTGCAAACGACGACACACCTTTCTTCGCAGTGATTTAGAAATGGAACCGGTTGTTCCGCGGAGTGGAGAGGTCCATACTTAAACATTAATTGTGTATTAATTGCCGTCTTATTGACTCTTCTTTGCTTTTATGTATAGATTGAAGTTAGTATCGCAGAATGTGTGAATCCGAGTTTGTACACTGGACGAGTACTCCGCTTGTATGACTATAAGAATGGGATAAGAGTACTGAAAACTTCACTGATTCATAAATTTAATGAAATATCTCTGGCTCTAACACAACATTTTGAGACTGAAAGGTACCTTGCACTTTGAAATGCGTTTGCTTAATTCATTGAATTGGTTGTTGTTGTTTAGAAAGCCGCTTCCTCCGAAGGATATTATTCCTGGAGCCATTTGTGCTGTTAGGAGCACTGATGGTGACATGTGCCGAGCAAGGATTCGAAAGATTTACACTCGTGAGAATGATATGCCCAAACATCTCAGTGTGTTCTGCATTGATACTGGACACTACATCAAACCTCTTGCCAAAGATCTGTTCCCCCTTCCGTCAACAATGCAAGTGGAAGCAATGCCACAATTAGCTGTGGAACTAATTTTGGCTAACTTAGAGCCAATGGATCGTGGGAAGACGTATTCATCGTCAGATACGAACGAGGCCAGTAATTTTACACTGGATAAAATCTTTAATGGCAAGGTAAAGATTTTTATGCCGTGCTTTACTTTCCTCCCTCATTTTTGCGTCATTAATAAGGCACTATTCACATTTTCAGGTGCAATTTACGATGGGTGAGACAGTTTGGGTTAACCCACTCGTGGACAAGCGTGTGAATGATCCTGATTCTATGCTCAGTGAAAACAACTGTGGTGGAAGTCGATCCACTGTGCGACTTCATTTAATCAACAAGCGATGTGCTCAACCCAATGAAAGTCATATGAAAAATATCATAGATCTATGCAGACAAACCGGTTACAAGTGTCCTGAACTTGAAGAAATGGAGAACAATCCGGCGAAAGGTACCATTTGGACAATCATAATAATATGACGCAATGCTCTATGATAGTCACCCTACGAAATGTTTTTATATAGATCCATCATTCATGTCACAATTTCATGACGGTGATGGTGGCTTCCAGTGGGCGTTTGCCACCAGAAGTACAGAAGATGATCCAGACGTTACAGAGGTTCGCATATCCTTCACGAAAAATCCACATTGCATTATGGCAGTTAACACGAAGTTTGAGGATCTACTTGAAGAATTGACGAATGAACTACACGAGGAAGTTACACATTTTATTGCCACAAACTGCTCAAATTATGCGATCCAGTTTCAATCCTACTATCAAGTGGGTATGCCAGTTGCAGTCAACGATAAATTAGACCAAAGGTATGATCAGCATTGTGAGTTTAAAAAGACAGCATCCCGAGGTTCACTTTTGCACATCTTTCTGTAGGTGGGTGCGAGGCATTGTCGTGAAAAAGGAGGAAAAAGGCGACATAATTGAATTTACTGTCTTTTTGTCAGACATCGGAGAGATTAAAAACGTGTATTGTGTCGACCTATTTCCGATTCCCAAAAAGCTAGTCAAACAGCTTCCATTTCAAGCAATGGCTTTCTCGCTGTCCCACGTGGCTCCAATTGAGCTCACAAACAAGTGGGATAACAAAACAATAGGCAGACTGAGAGAACTCACTCTCGACGATGGAGTGGGCCTGGAATTGACGGTTGTGGTAAGACAAATGTCCATCTTATTGTTGTAGTTCTAATTGCTTGTCTATATCGAATACCTGCTATGTTTACAGGTTTTAGGGGCGGAAGAAAAGGAAGGCAAGGACATTCCCTGCCGATACTATGCAGCAGTAATCCTCGACGACAAAGATGAGGATATTGGGCAGCTGTTGGTGCAGGAGAGGTTAGCAAGATTCAGGGACTGTCAGTCAGAATCGATAGTGAAATCCGTTAAGTCGATCCTGTTGGATAAGTACAATAAGATTGTTGAACGAACTCTTGGTGCTGCTAACAAGGGAGACGATGATGATGAGGGAAGCGACGATGACAATTCTGATTGCGACAATGATAAATTTGACGTTGTAGGATTTGACCAGAAGTTGTTTGATAGCTTGAGCGAAGAATTTAAGACCAAAGCTCAATTAACTCCCGAGAGCGTGACGGATAACACTAATGGAAATGCAGCACCAAATCAAAACTGCGAAACGTCAAGCGTAAATCCTGCCACGACATGTAAGGTCGATCAAACGAATGTTTAAATTGACGTCAATTTTTTTTCATTTCTGATCTAGCGTCTGCCTCTCCACAAGTAATCAGTGATGGACCTCGCCTTAATAGTCCAAAAGTGAACTGGAAGCAGTCCGTTGACAAATTCGTTTTAATCGTGGATTATCCAGACATCAAGGACTACAAAATTGAAATTAAGAGAAAGAACATTTCATTCCGCACCCTCAATCCTCCTGACTATGGCTTTGATATCCAGTGCTATTCTACAATTGAGAACACTGCAGACGTCTTTCTTACTGGGCAGTATCTTAGAATTACAATTAAAAAGCGGACAAAATGGCTGTGGCCAAGGCCATTGACAGACACGAAGGCTCCGCGTTGGTTAAAACAAGATATGGACACGATAGTCGCTTCCGACTCAGAGGACGATGACGATCCTCACCCTCTCAATCCAAGTACTTGGGATGCAGAAGAAAGCGACACAAGCACGGATGTCGAAGAGAATGAAGAATCATTTTTGGTCAACGATGATGAACTTGCAGCATGAACAAATTCTGCATCTTTTACTATTATATGAATTAGTTACTTACGGAAGACTTTGTATTTGATTATCTTATTTTTACTGATTGATGATTTGTTTCTGCATTTTTGCGGATACAAAATAAAATTTATACTGTTGCTACTACTTTTCCTTGGTACAAAAGCTCCACTTTTCCAATTCAAACAGTTTTTCAGCATTGGTGACGTACCCTTCCGTTTCTTCGCCTTCCCAATGCTCTCGCGTCACCTAGAGTAGAATACCACAAAGAAATTACAGTTACACTTTCACTTTTAGTTTAGGACATGACATACTTTGGCAATGCAACAGTGCTAAATCATTCCTCCCGGTTGACTTTGATCACAGGCTGGATGGCGTCAGGGAGTGATAGCATGCTGAGGATGGTTCGAACCCACTTGAGCCAATTCCTGAAGTGGGCACGCTTTTCCATAAATTATGATCCTTTTACTTTCTTCACTATGTTATAGTACAGCCTCCCTTTTTTCTTCGTTCGACGGTTTTTCGAGGCATGGATTTGTTGACTGATGCTGGTGACACTGGGATTGGGATTACAGGTTGCTGTCTATGATTCATATGTAAATTAGTAGTTGCAGGAACTCGTTTGACGGAAGAAGCGAGGGCTATTTCAGCAGAGGA
Source organism: Isotomiella minor (assembly GCA_034696445.1). NCBI lineage: Eukaryota > Metazoa > Arthropoda > Collembola > Entomobryomorpha > Isotomidae > Isotomiella > Isotomiella minor. The sequence continues at coordinate 3,643 of JAQIWU010001513.1, forward strand.
AGCAGTGCTCATCATCATCATTTTTGGGGCAGGAAAACCATTTTGAACCGGAACTAGGTCCAAGGGCAGTGAGGCATTTCTTTCTGCTACATTTGTGAATTCTACATCCCAATAGCCATTTTTGTCCCGAACCTGCATATGTCACACATTTCATAAAATATAACTGCATACTTTTTATTAGTCTCAAACCTCACCATGAATATCACAAAAGACATGTTTTTGTACCGCTCGTCAATCAATCTTTTCTCCGACTCGACAACCCACATCATCAGCTCCCTTTCTAATTTACGAATCTTTGAATTGAACAGATTGAGAAATGTGGATGGTTCGGAGTCACTCTCGTCAGTGTCGATGTTCTGTGGGGCAACTTTGATGCCTTTTAACTGTGGCATATTGACTGGTCTGATACTGACAGTATAAAAATGGTACCCAAAACTGTGAGGGAGTCTGCCTGCTTGTTTATACAATAAAACCGAAACCCTGGATTCTGCCTAAGCGTGTGCAAGAACAGCGATGCTTTGTTTCACCCAGTTTCCTAGGAGAAAGTCCGTATCATTGATCATCGCTCAAGGAAAGGGAGGGCTTGTGTGTGGGGGATGGAGGAAAAGTTGAAAAAGAGATGAATTACAAAATGCAATGCCAATTTTACCAAAACAATTTGTTCAAGCATAAACTGGTGTATTTGAGTGAGACACAATTTGCTTCTATTAATGCATTCATCAAAATCGAAGACAAATTGGACACAATGCGGCTGGGGTAAGATGAGAATATCCAATCAATCAACCAATTACTGTTGTACTAAATACACTGTACTGATATAAATCTATATTCAATATTATCTAAGAATGTATTCTTTTATCTATTACACCTCGTTGTGCTTTGGGACCTGCTAATAATTAAGTATCTACACCCTACATAATTGTTTTGGGTTCATCTGATTGTCATGCCATCCACATTTTAGTTTTAAGTTTTTGTTGCATCAACGTTGAAATGTTTTTTTTCTAAAATCATTGATCCAAATATGGGCTCATGAATCTATGAATGAGTGTCCGATGTATTCTTGTACGAATCAAATGAAATTCACGACCAAAGAGCATGTATTATTTTGCAAGCATGTATTTTTACAAACGTTAATTGCACAGCTACATTTTATGGTGAAAATGAAAATATCTACTTATAGTGGAACAACATCAAAAAGAGGGGAATGATTTCCACCAAACAATTGTCTGAATGGAGTGAGGATCTCTATTATTTTTAAATTGTATGACGAACTTTTTTCCTACATTTGTTAAACATGGATATCATTCAATATGTAGATTTCTGTAATATTTGTCTCCGTGTAGTACAGGGTGTCTCCGAATTTGATTATGAACTAAACTGAACTTGAAGCATTAGTTTCCGCTTTTCTTCACAACAGTAAACACATTTCTTATGTCATCCAAAGCTCGTACAATGTTCTGTCCAAATCTTGTGGAATTCTGCAATGCAAATTTTTTTTTATGAGATCATCAAACACATTGCTTAAAACAACAAAAGAGCACTTACTGTGTCATTAGAACTCTTTTTAGAGGAAACATGGAAAAAGACAACATCTTCTCCAGCGATTATGTATGAAACACCATACCCGTCGTCAGCAACCGGACCTGTTGACCGTGTTACCCAGGCAACGTTGCAGTAACATTGTCAAGTTTCAGTTTTACTGTGCACTTACCAAAACCACCACCAGCGGAAATGCAGTCAGGATGTTTTGCAACATCCAACTTCGTCGTTTGTCCATGCGGTGTCTGGGATGTGGACAATTTCCACGGTTCGCTCAAAACTTCCTAAAACGATAACATTATTGCTGTGCGTGACCAAAGCAACGTCTAGTTCTTTATAGAACTAACATGTACCTTCAAAAATGGCGAGTCAATTTCTAGGTACTTCGAAATGACATAGAGGCAAAATAGATGCCTGTCTATTCCTCTTCCTACCATTGCATTCTGGTATCCTTGTTGATGTCGGGTGCACGCTTTCCTTAGCAAAGCTATCTTTGCTTCGTTCTGCAATGCAGACAAAATTTGTAAAACTAAAAAATAAGCTGAATTGATTAAATCATTACGGATTTAGATGGGTCGTCCATTGCTTGAACCCACTCGCAGGATTCTAAAGTGCAAGGTCGTACAGTTTCTGTTCGTCCTTCCTTAAACAGTCGGGTCATAGAAGCTTCATAAGTTAGATTGAATTTTCCTGCGTCCTAATTTGACATGAAAACTTTAGTTCAGGCACGCTATACATTCAAAATTATTCTTATTTTAGTTTCGACAATTACCCTGAAATATGCCAATTGTAAAGCCATTTGAATGAAGGCATCCGGGCTGACACGACATGTCTTCATGAATCCTTTCCCATAATGGTTGAACATGACGACTTTCAGATCCACGTCGTTTAGTAGGGTAAGCGCACATTGTGACGAGTACTCAATTGCCTCTACAGCTTCCATGGGGATTTCCCATTTCAACCTTTTTGGCTGAGGTAGCTCCACTTCGACACACCCATGCGTATTCCCTTGAGCGTCGTATCTGCACAAAATTAACAACAGATTTAATTCAAATTATCAGACTGCAAGCGTAAATTAGAAAAGCAAGACAATCAGAAGGGACAAGACAAACCAAATCTAGGTGAAAGGTTAAGCAGGCATTACTAATCCCGTTGCATCTGATTAATTAGCCTAGTAAAGTATGTAAGCAGGCACCCTTTTGTACAGTATGAGCACTTCTTGTAATTAGTCATGAGTTCCCCATTGTTGCCTTATAACATGGATTGCAATCTGTGAATACCTAAAGCTACCCTTAATTTTTGACGACATCGCGTTGTTATGCCAGCAACTTTTACATTTTCAAACTTTTAAACGTGCAAGAAACACAAACACAATTGAACCAATAATTAACAATGATTGACCCAATACGAAAACCATTATGTAACTGAAGTTTTAATTACCCAAAAGTGAAAATATCTTCCCCTAGAACATATTCCCACAAGTGGCCTAAAATCGCGGCATCAGACCTTAATAAAATAAAAGATGTAGGAACAGCTAATCTTTGAAATCAAGTTCAAGTTTCTTCCATTAGAGTCTTTTAACCGTCACCATTAGCAAAGAATTATTCGACCCATACCAATGACCACCACACACGGAAGTTGATTGCCACCACCACCATTCAAGTCAGTGAACATAATACCAATCGTCGCAAGAGTGAATGACAAAAGATATGGATGAAAGGTGCATGCACACCGCAAAAAGTAAAACTAAAGCTATAGCTAACGTATTTACACTATCGGCTATGATTGTAATCAACTAATAGAGTAATCGTTAAAATTGGCGTAGGTGTCAGGATGGGAATTGTGCTTAATGTCGCTAAGATAAAATTACCCTTTTGTGAGATCTTCAGCCAGCACAAATTCCCACGTGTGTGCCATTATCGGTGCGTCTGCCCTTTGAATCGAAAGAAGGTACTTGGGATTAGAATTTCAATAGCTAAAGAATAGTCTACTCGCTACACGATACGATAGTCATTAATGGGATCGATCTGGTAGGACGGAATCTTTACTATTGTGACGACTAACTGAAACCTGGAAGGAAATACAGAAACCAACTTTCCATGCTTTAATTAATAACTACTCACCACGAGTGTTCGGCATTAAAGCCAATCTACAATAGAAATGTACTGGTTAGTAATCTACTTCTGGAAAAATGAAGAAGGAGTCATGTACAAACTTACGCGACCGTTTTTAGCAACGACCAGAGTGAAAGATTTATCGAACCAGCGATCATATCCATTTCCATGCAACATGCGTTGGGCAAAGTGGTCCAGCCGGGAAGGGTCACTCTGCACAGACAATGACAATAAGTTACCCTCGTCATGTGGGAAAATTTGCATCGTACCGAATCATACTCATATTCCTCCTCGTCAAGTACAACCACGAAGGCAGAGTTCTCAATGGAATCTAGGGAGCTCTTGTTAACTCCCTTCTTGAAGTAATCCCTTCGCACTCTAGCCCAATGGACTCGTTCCCATGCTGTCAACGCTGCTAACTTCTCTTCGCCGAGAGACGGTTCTGACTTATCAGCCAAAATCCTCTCAAACATGAGCTGCAACTCTGCAGGTTCCATAAGCCTGCTTCTGCAGTAGACGGGCATTCTGAAGTATCTGCCCTTGTGATAAACAGCAATCCACGTGCTATCATCCAGGTGTTGTATACGATCTGTCTCTTCGCCTGGAACTCGTGTTGTGTTAAAAACTCGCTCGTACTGCCAGGAGCAGAGGGGAACTAAGCCCTGAATCATAATCTGCAATCAAACGGAAAAAGGCTACCATCATTTATCTTATAAACCCCTAAGAAGAATGAGGACTTACTGGCTCCAAACATTGTCTTTCGATCGTTCTTCGGAACAACAGACACGAGTGAATGGTATTTGCAGCTCGTGCAGCTTGAACTGTGGTTGGGTGAACAAGAATAGCATCTAATCCATAGAAGTTAGAGTTGACCATGATTGGACTCCTTCCCCGCAGATAAACGTACTCTTCCCACCAATCACTCACATAATTTGTAGCCCAAATGGACTTTAAAAGAAGGTACCTTTGTAACTTTCTACCAATTCCGGAACTAAATTCGCGTGTTAACTTTTCTAATCTTTCATAATCTTCATCACTTTTAAGCGGACGTACAGATCTCAGGTACTAAAAGGAAGAGAAAGTGGTAATTAGGAGTTGGCATGTCTCACAGTGCCCCCGACGAGACAACCTCTCGTTCGTATCATCAGACTATCACAACTCCAGCCTACACTTGAGGTCAGTAAAATAAATTGAACTTACTCGAGTCATTGTATCTTCTAAAGCGGGCAGTGGTAGAGACGGAAGGGACCCTTGAAAACTGTACAGCAGAGGACGATTATAGCCTGACAACACCTTGACTGCAGCCAACCACAGTTTTGTCGCAAGAGACACACTTCTCCCCTTCCCCCTCTCCTCAAACATCCATCCTATGAATTGATGACAAAAGTTTAATTACCAGTGCATTAGCCAAGTGTCAATTGTTACCTTTATAACTAAAAAGGGCCCTCAAGAGACTTCTCACCGTGAATACTGTCCCTCCCCATATCCCTACGCCGACAGCTGCACAACTCAGAGCTTTACCAACATCCCCACTACAGATATGTCCAAAGATAAGTTAACATATTCCTTGATCTCCAAAGACCCTGAACTCACCTGGGCATTAACTTTTGAACAAGTGGAATGAGTCCGAAGGTGGGGTCATAGCCGGCATAGTACACGGAACTCAAGGATGCGACGGAGACCGTGAGTCCTTTCAGAGAGCCAGGATAAATCCCACATCGAACGCTGTTCTGTAAATATAATATAGAGATTGAAAGCTGTCAACAAAAGTCACAAAGACCTACATAGACCCGTTGTCCCCGCTTCCGCCACGACCGTCTACCCGAGAGCCAAATAAGGTGGAGCACTTCTCTATCGAAGTTGACATTAAATCCTTCATGGGTCACGGAAAGGGAAAATGCCACTGCTGAATGTGCTTCTGCCATGACGAACCACACGACCCCCTTCGATGGTACTTGGTTTTTAGTTGTAGCCAAACAGAAACACAATTTGTTAAGAGAATCAAACTCGAGGAATCACATGGGCTGAGCTGATTGTGAGTTTATTTTGTGCGGTCTCTCGGAAGCAAGTGAAAGCAAACGAGCCCCCGGTTGACTTTGGTTGTCTTTGTCTTCTCTACCGTTTATGAAATTACTTTCACCAGGATGCAACCAAAGTCCTTTTCACTTTATTTGATTGGTGTAATTGAGATTGCAGATTGAGTGCTTTCTCCTTCCTGCCTGCGTAAACGTGGTTTTGTTATTATCTGTTAATGTTATGAAATGAAATGATGGCAATTCCAAAGTCGTTCTGTGAATGGATAGAATGTGTGTGTGTTCGTGTGTGTGGTTGAGGTTATTGAATAACAAGTTTTCTCGTACCGAAAACCTACATTCGTATAGTAATTAACCGTTGCAACCTTTAAAAGACCTTGGTCGGTCATAGACTATAGTCTATGTTGGTCAGTCAATAAGAAATGACGTACAAACAAACAGACCACATTCGGATATTAGATTGAATCTCACCGTGCCCCAAATAAAGCAGACCAAAGACAAATCAATCCTAGACAATATGATAGACAATGCTCTCTGTCAAGCCGAAGGGATCTATAATTGCTAATGTCAGTAGCACCAGTATTCAATTTATAAGCAATGGATGGACGAACAAATCTGTTCAATTAATACGTCCGTCCGCCCTGCATCAAACACCTAAACTTTAACTTTGTACACAGTGCACAGAACAACACGGTTTTTTAACATTGCATCATGGCACAACTTTATTAACATAGATTAACGTCATCATCACATAATCGTTTGTTGTGTGGTTTTATGAGGGAATGGAATGAAATGATTCTATCTTTATGTTTGCAATTTGTTGGCAACGTGGATGGAATGGAACAAGCTCCAAGATAATATCTTACGCAAAATAATGAGTCAAAGTGTATGGTGCAAAGTCCACGTCTGAGGGTTCAACATCCATTTTTGTATTCATTCATTCACAATTAGTATTTATCAACCTATCTGTCATTTACCCAGGGTGTAGTGGGTACGTACGTCGTTAAAGTTTAAACTCTGTTTGGCTGTGTTTGTGAATGTCCAGTGTACCAATACATTGAAGTTATCTTTGCTTATCCTTTCGCAATTTGATAGATAATGTATAAATGGGGCATCGGATCATAGCTTATCTAGAGCCTGTCGGGAAAAGTCAATAGATTGAGGTCTGGATTTTTCGGTATGAAGTTCGGTGTCCAGATTGCGAAGTCCACAAGCCAATTCATTATTATTGACATTCACAGGGACTTTAGGATTTGATCATGCCATCCTTTATTAATTTGTTTATTTGTGATTTATACGTCGGGGATCATGTCCAACATTTGTTGCACTTGTGGGTCAACGGGTGAAAGAGGGAAAGAATGGCTAGTCGCAGAATTCCCCAAATACCAACCACCTCGAATACACTTTGTCCATAATCAATTACATTAGACCCATTTTCGTGCAGATGATGAATGTTCAGTAATGAATTGCAAAAAGTCGGTTAAGAATTACATTCATCCGCCATAGCCCATGGCTATGAATGAACATGCTTTCAATGGAATGAATTAAGATAACCTAATAAATTGCAAAACTATTTTCGCACAGTTACTTCCCTGTTTGCGTTTCGAATTGGAGATGCCTTTCTTTGTACCTGCTCACACTCAGTCTTGACCAGCAACATTCATTCCATCTAATGCAATGTGAGTTAAAAGCTTGGATAGTTTTGGAGCATTTTGCAGTTTCATTACATATTTTACAGTTTTATTGAAGCAAAATCTTATTTGATGATTTGATTTCTGCATTTTTGCGGATACAAAATACGATTGCTATTATTATTGCTACTACTTCTCCAAAAGCTCGGCTTCTTTCAAATGCAGCAGTTTTTCAGCATCGGTGACATACATTTCCGTTAGCTTCATAATCTAGAAATAATCAATGAATTCAACTGAGAAGGTTCAACAGTGGCACATTTCATTATTTTTTACATACCTGTTGCTGAACACTGAACGATAAGTCTTCAGAAACTTCCTTTTGATTCTTACATTGTTTCACAAATTTATTCTGCACCCCGTGGAAATTGGTTCTGTACTTGTTGTAAATAGTCTTTGCGTTCTTCGCCATGCCTTCCCTATGCTCCCTGGTCACTCTATGGAACAGAATATATATCATCATATCAAGATATATTATGGCTATGCTTTCACTTTAGTTTACGACGTGACATACTTTGGCAACGCCACATAGATGGTCGTTCCCTCCTGCTGGGGGTTAAGGTTCATGCCGGAGTCTCGGATGGCTTTGATCACAGGTTGGATGGCATCAGGGAGTGAGTGCATGCTGAGGACGGCTAGCTGAGGGTTCTTCCGACCGACTTGAGCCAATTCCTGGAGTGGGTACACCTCGCCCTCAAACTCCACTGAGAGTGACTCCAAAGCTCCTAAACACAGAAGATATACTTGTTTATCCCACTTGCAAATGAAATGTCACAAATATGTACCTGCAGCACCCCGAACGTTGAGCTGTTTCGTAAACTCATCCTTCATTTGTTCCATGAGCTTGTTTAACTGAGTCTTCAGCGAACCGACGTCAACGACGCTTCCTATTTCTTCTTCATTCACCGTGACCTGGGTATTCTTAGTCTTAGGCTTGTCCTTCCCTTTGGCATAACAACGAACGGAAATACGAGAAGAGTGACAAGTGGGTTGCAAGCATTTTCCATGGAAACAGGGCGACATTATGGAAAGGGCTGGGGTAGAGTAAGACAATCCGGAAGACGTTAGGACAGTAGTGGCAGGTAAGCATGGCTTTCTTCTAGTAGTGCCAGACAGTGTGGTATTAATTCGCCAGAAGCTACCACCAATTATTGATACCAATTGACGTCCTTTTGCACTCATTATTCTGGTCTCCAATGACTATATGAGACGACTTCCTGCGTAACAAAATACAATTTTCATTAAGTGATACAATCTGAAGATAGTCTAAGTAAGTAGCTAGTGAGAACGAGACGCTTATCCATAATTATGACCCTTATTGCTGGGGGAATCTGACTACATACTTTTATAATCAAAGCTTGCCTACATTGCATGTTGTAAAAGAAAAGAAAAGTATGATTTGTTTCCTCTCGTTACCAAGGAGAAAAGTCGTGTGTGGAATTGAGAAAGTCGAAAAAGGGATGAATTACAAAATGTACAAAATTTTATCGAAAAGATTATTCAAGCAAAAACGGGTATTGGGTGACGCACTACAATTTTCCATGGTTTGCTTACTTTCATTAGTTTCATTCATAGAGTAATAATGCATTTATCTAGTAATCGACGACAAATCAGAGGCACAAGCGATTGGGGTACTGTGAGAAATTCCAATCAATGCTCCAATTACTGTTGCACATTGTGCTTCTCTTTTATCTACTACCACACCATACCATGTTATTGTTGATATGGTACACAATTTAGTTAAGTATGCTCACCCTAATTAATTGTCGACTTCACCATGATTGTCATGCCATCCACAACAGTTTAGATGAAGACAGGTTGGAATTCTTTTATGCAAAACTGCTTTTATCCTTATCCCCAATGCTCCTTATTAATTATAATTACATAAAATCAAAATTCAAAAACAGGCTGAAGAAAAGAAAGGCGACATATGGAATTCCTTGGTGGTTGGCTTGGCAAGCACGGAGACAGTTTTTAAGTTTTTTAGAGCCAACTACACAACGCACAGGCAGAACCCCCTGAAAAAGTTAGCTTTCGCATTCTTTCGTTTCAATGTTTCTTCACCCTCGCCCTTTACCTTTTTGTATAGACACCAGACTCTAGAAGAGACAGAAAAGACTCCCACCACGCCACGGTCAATATAATATTCCTAGCCAAAAAGGCAAACTCCCTCTGCTTTCCAACCAGCGCCACTCTCCTCTCTTCTAAACCTTGCTCAAATTATATTGGAAAAGCCAACAAGCAAGGCGCCATCCAGCCATGCTAAAGCCATATCCCATCCAATATAGTCCTCCTTCTCTTTTATGCACTTTTACTACACTTTACTTTACACACGTTGCACATTATATAAGTGCAAGCTGCACTTTACTTGCAACTGCATTACTCATCAAATGGAAAAATGGAATCCATTCACCCTCTCTTCTCTTCACCAGCAAAGAGGGTAAAAGCAACGGTATACCATAGCATGATGGCATCCATCCATCCCTTCTTTCTCTCGCTACCTAACCTACCCTTACGTTTATGTATATCGTACGGGATTCAGATTCATATTGTTGTGTGGCTCTTTGGCTTTGGAATTACAAAAATATCGACTTGCTGCACAGTGGCAGATCCAGTTCACAGTAGTGTGAAAAACACGCTAAAAATGTAGATATAATTAATTAAATAACCGTTAAGTTTAAGCCCTTAAAGACCAACCCACTGTCGTCTCCACCATCAAGCAGACCAGAGTCGTTCAGACGAGGACCCTGGACGTATATTTGCACTTTCTCCTCACTCAATTGTACCAAACACAACATTAGTCATTGTCATTCTAATTTAAGCAGCTTAGCTTGAGCAGTGTTGACATTGATAAAACGAGGAATTTCACAATTCAAAGTGATCTATATAGCATTGCAGTCAAAGTGTCTATAAATTATAATCATCGTATTCTATTCTAAGGGAGGGACAACTAGTGCCTTCCAGGAAGGAGAACTGACCTGACGTACCACCTGTCCAAAGGCCTGGAAATTTATTAAATAGAGGAATGGCAGTCAAGATACTAGTGTGAACATGGCTCAGGTAAAATTTTTAATTTTCTAAAATGCAGTGGCAAAACCATTATTAAAATACTGCTGGCATGAACGTTTATCTATTTCATTTGTGCCACAAGCATTGGGACCAAGTGATCTCTCATTCACTTATGTGTAGTGGCAGTGGGTGTTCCCAAAAACAGCAAAAAAAGCACAAATGCTTGATTTTTGGTTGGTTGTTGGCTCGCAGTTTGCTGTGCCAGAACTCAGATCAGAACACAACTCAAAACATTTGGTCCAGTCAGGTCACGTCACATCAGATTTGATATAAAGTTATAGACAGGCATACTTCGGGTACTAAAAAAGGTCATTATCTCACCTTCACCCCTCAACCATAATACGAATGTGCAGTGCAAAGTGCAACCCCTTACATATTATGTCTACACATTTGCAGACTGAATTGGAGCAAATAGCTATGGCCATGATGATGATGGCAGAGGATCCGGAAAGACGACGGACGCGTTCCTCCACCAACCACCACCCTCCAACCCCACAATTCGAACTGACCTCAGCCCTTCCAGTCTCAAGGAGTCTCCGGAGCACTACTCGCAGTAGTACTCAACAAAAGGAAACCAAGCAAAGGGAGCCAGGTACAAAAAAAACATTTTTTCACGAGTTTACTTTCTTTTTGAAACAAGACTTCTTCCATTTTGACACTTTCTGCTTTCACCTTCGTTTATAGACCAAGACCAAGAGGAACAGGTTCAAGACGTGGCAATGGAACACGAAGAAGATGGTGATAGTAGCATCTACATAGGAGACATGCACATGGTAAAAGAAGAAGCAGGAGAAGATGACGAGGAAGAAGACGAAGAAGACTTGGAAGAAAAAAATAATTATTTTTCGATAAATCCAAACTTACACTCTCTCTCAACCCCATCCTCGCCTGCAGTATCGCTGAAAAGTACTGGGAGCAGTGGTGGTGGTGGTGGAGGTTCTGGAAGTGGTGGTGGTGGTGCAAACGCCAACGCCAATTCCACTACATCTTCACGACGGATCTTCAGCCCTGATTTTAAGCAGACCGTGTACGAGGCCTTTACCAGCGACCCGGAGTGTGTGGGAAATCAAAGGGCGACAGCTCGGAAATTCAACATTCACAGACGACAAGTGCAAAAGTGGATTCAACAGATTTCCTCAGCCTCTGCCAGGGTGAGTCTTTTGAAATCATTCATTAAAGTCCAGTCTAGTGGACAATGCATACTTTTAGTTTGAGGGTAATTAAGATGCCTTAAGAATACAATAGAATGCTGACCAGATGCATGAAGTCTTAATTTACACCATGCACACAAATTCATTAATTTGGAGGAAGAAGGAAAGTTAGGTTTAGTCAAATAATATGCATACTTTTTTAAAGATTCAAATGCGGGTAATAAAAGCTTAAGGTAGGTTCTAACTCTATTCTCCCTTTTTTAACACACATCCACATGCATGCACGCACGCATGGAGAGAAGAAAGAATGAAGCCAAAGAAGGGTAAAAAGCAATATAATCCAAAAGTTAAAAAAACATGCATGCATTCATTTCATGATGGCATGAGGGTAGTTAAAGTTAGAGGGATAGGGCAGGGATGGTTTATTTTATTATCATCACATCGAGGTGTTTCTCAACTCAAAAATACATCCTTGTTTCTCTCGTTTCCTTCTTCGAATTCAAAGAAGAATATGTGATACATTACGCATTACGCATACAGTGCGTAATGCTACATACATGTTACCCTACCTGACCACTTTTATGGAACATCATGGAACAGAGACCTGCTTTTTATTACTGGAACAACTGGCTCTGGTTTGGAGAATTCTCAACTCTATTTTTTACTGCCTTCTTCTTCTTTGGCCCACACTAAACTTAACTACTCTTTCTTATCACAGTAGTGGTAAGTCTAAGTTTAGTTATTTGGGGAAAGGAAGAAAGGTTAGGCTAGGTGCATTTTAAGAAGCAACTTAATAGAATCATGACGTGCAATGAATGTGAATGAGTATTAAAAATATATGTGCCCAT
>JAQIWU010001514.1:0-16079 GCA_034696445.1 Isotomiella minor
GTCCCCTAGATTGCGATGAGTTTGCAACGAAGCTTCAAATCCTAGGGCCTATATATATATATATATATATAGAGTAAACCAGAATTCCTTTCAATTAATTTCCATATCTTTATCTTACATTGAGCTCATCAATTATATCCCTTGGTCCCGTGACTTCCGCATTATACTTAAACCGACCGCTGTGAAGTGTTAATGCTACGTTGGCAGAAATCATTCCTTTCATTTTCATTACGCTATTTTCTATTTTGTTAACGCAAGAGGCACAAGTCATCCCTTCAATCTGCAATAATAAAAATCGAATTACACGTTGGCTCATTATTATGTCTGGGATTTCAATGCTTACTCGTAAGATGACCTCCCCCTGCCCAGCGTTGTAGTCATCGATGACCTCACAGCGGAACCCTAGCTCTGAAATTCCATTGGCAATCTGACTTGGAAGAATTTGTGAAGCGTCGTAAAGTACTTCTGCTTTTGCGGCCATTAAGGCTACTGATATTTGCTTGACTCCTGCAAAACCAAATAATAATTTAAACATGGACTTTCAGATTAAAAATCTGGACATGTCAGAAGTTTCTCTTTTTACCATTTAACTTTTTGGCATGTTTTTCAATCGCTGCTACACACGAGGCGCAGGTCATTCCTTGAACTCTTAAAATACACCGTTCGTAATCATCCTTTCCTTCCCCATCTGTGAAGCTGACGACGGTGTCTTCTCTAAAACTATCTCTAACGGAGGCTGACGGAGTTGACATTGAAGATGGCAAAGGAGGGGGCTCGTTCTCACAATCAGGTGTCCATACTTTGGCATCAAACCCCATATCTTCCACCTCTTCGGCAAGTGTCTCTGGGGTCCATTGCAAAGGATCGTAGATGAAGACACCGCTCCTCGTGTCGAGAGCCACTTTGACATTGTGAACGCCAGGTCTGCTCCCTATAGTTCCTTCAATATTCTTTACACAGGACATACAAGTCATGCCATCAATTCTGAGCTTTGTTTCCTCCATGAGGTTGCTGTTGGCCGCGTCCAACAAACTTGGTTCCGCAGCCATGTTGTCAGTGTTGTTGTGGGAAGAGGTGAAAGGAGAAAGAAGTGTCTAAGATGATGACTTCTGAAACAAATAAACAACGTTTACCCTTAAATACCTATGTATCCATTCCAAGAAGCTTAGAGTTTTTGAAACCCCCTCAATCCAGCAACAACAACGACACAACACAAACTATTTCCGTGGAACGGAACATTGATTTCAGCTCATTGTATTGCAAGGTCTTCAAAGTTGAACAAACAATTAACGGACCCAAGATGCCAATTCTGGCGTTACTGTGAAATGAAAAGCAACTTGTTCGTTGTTCTACTCTATAGACAACTTGTATTGTTAGTACTGGAGTCAAGTCCTCCATATGTAGATTAACTAAGGGCTGGGGCAAGACCAAAGGGGGCAGCTAAACAGAATGACGATTCGTAATAGGCTGTGGGGGATAACAACTTCAACAAACTACTTCACAAAAACGCATAATGCTCATGCTCGAAGGATTCAGATAACGCTGTATATTCTTGTGCATTTTACCCCTTCCATGTCGTAACACTGACACTGACTTTTGTCAACACCAACCTTTTAATTTATCTCCTCCAAGCTCCAACATTGACCATGTTGATAAAAGTATCAAAAGCACACACAAATAAATAGAGAAAAACGAATTACTACGATTTACCGTGCAGTTGTGCAATATCAACTTGTTGGCTTAATCCAATTCAACTCAATGGACAATGCACTTTAACTTTCGTTCACCAAATCTTTTAGCAAACAATTACACTTTCTGTTTGATATAAACGCCCATGATTCGAAGACAAAGACTTTCAACACTTGTGTCCATCACCGACCGACCACTGAAATGATATGAGGGCTACTGATTGTTCACCAAAAGGAAAATTGTCGACGTTTTTCTACCCAACATGTACAAAAAGTAACCGGAAATCAGAAATTATTGCATGATAGGTTTTGATTGTTTTTTTCCACACCGCACAATGCACTAATAATAATAATTATGATAACTTAACTGGACAAGGGATATATGTTTTTTACTACGTGCAATTACAATGTTCCAAATCCTGCACACAGAGTTAAATTCACTATACATAAACTGGCATGTTGTATGATGTGTGAGGTAATACTTAGTTATCAAAAGTCAAGAGTTATCTACACACCAAAAGTGTGCTCTCTCATCTCAACATGTCCTTCACCCTCGGATGGAAATATGCATTCCTACACATGCACGTGAAGTATTCACTGCACTACTGTAGTAAATGGACATTGACTTGACTGATGAGTACATATGCTACTGTATGACAGTATTGTCCCACTCACAGCAGTACGATAATTATACTAAGTTTAAACGACTCTTTACAAAATGAAACAATGGAAAGGTCAAAGAAAAGGAGAAATTGTTCACGGACGGAAACAACATCCTCCGATCAAACCACTGCATCAAAAATTACATACTGTCATATGAGGTCATTATTATGAAGACCTTTAAGAGTCTATTTAAATCCTCTCCTGGATGAATGTTATCTGTCTCCACTCCCAGTCATAAAGCAAAGTGGACTGGAGTTTAAAGACAGGATGCATTGGAGAAGAATTACTCCAGAGAATATAAAAGCCCCACGTGCATAAAAAAAGACAACAAACAACAGAAAACTAAATCCTTCCTGCAGGCTAATAAAGAATGATCTCTGTTTAATGCGATTAAACATATGACGATGCTGGTGATGGATGATTTATCTACTTGATTATAGAATTAATTAATGATACGATCCCCACCCATTACACGCCCATGGATGTATCTAAGTGGACACGACCTAAGAACATTAATAGGTCACACGCACAGGGGGATTGCGTCTCATAGAAAGAAATATTTACTCCATATTTGACAATGGAAGGTGAAGATAAGGACTGGACCCTAATAATGATCATCTTCTTTGTGACGAAGGAAGGACTGCTTGAAAGGGAGACGTTGAAGTTGACTGGCTTACCATAGTTCGACAGGTTCTGGCGCTGCTGTGAACGACGACGAAGAGGACCTGTTCCGCTGCACCTGATTATATTATTGACGACAGCTGTGGCTTCAATGACAATCAACGTCAAATGATGATGACAACCCAAAAGTGGACCAGCACTTTGACAGTGACGTAGTGACGACGAGATCAGGGCAACACAGAGAAACAGAATGTCAGATCACGTCACGTCGTTTGGACATGACGATACCACTTATTTGTCCTCAGTTCAGAGTTAACTTTCTCGATGTTTTTAATTGTTCGTTGGTTCAGTGCACTGTTGTTATTATTATTATTCGTCAAATAATTGGGACAGATTTCAGTTGCGAGAGATATTGCAGCTGTTGCGTTTTGTGATTGCGAAATAAATTTTTGCTAAACTGAAAGTGTTGAATTGAAGGAAGAAAGTGGCATAAATAACAAACAGCTGGTATTCTAGGAGTGTTTCACGGTGGGGCTTTGTCTTGTTGGTCTATGCATTACTGTGAGAGAGAGGCTTCATCATTGAAGCCTTTTCTGTAACCTATGCTTTTAGCTTTTTGCTTGCTTGCCCTTTGGACATTTTTTGATGATGATGACGCCCTGCTCAGGGGACATTGTCATGACGTAGGAACTTCCTCAGTTCTCTCAATGTGGGGTGGCATTCATCATCAGTAATTGAAGTTAAGCCACCGTCTAAATCCACGGTAATTAATTAGAAAGACGTAATTATTGAGTAATTGGCTAATCAATACGAAGGAGCTTCTCTGTCTGTCTTGTATGAGGCAACCAAATGCTATGACAAATGAGGGTCGCATCACACACGTCGCCTTCAATTCAATCATGGTCATTTCATCTCCTCGTAATGAATCCACATACATGCTATACAAAAAGGAGATTATCAAAATGAAATCCTTGTTCTGGTGAACGAGACTGAATGCAGTGTCACCATAATAGCCATATTGCAAAGCTTGAGGAAAAGTAATAGTAAAAAATGACTTGCTAAAATCTTAACCACGACCAACTCATTTAAGTGAGTAATTTGGGGGTAGAGTGAGACAGGACAAGGAATAGGCAAATCCTACATGTTTTATTTATTGGGATTCAGTTCAGAGTCCAATGGAAGACAAGGTCAAGAAGAAAGACCTACATACTTTGCACTGTTTTAGCCCTATACGTTGCCCACTAACAAGTCCAATCCATCGCGAATTATTTATGAAGCATTTGATCGATGGACAGACTTGAATTACTGCATATATAAATCTTGAACTTGTTATAGAACCTGTACAGACCACTTCCTTCCTTCCTACTCCTCTATCTTAATGATTCCATGCAAGACAAGAAAGCAATTAAATTAGCCAATGAATTATAAGCCTCTCCTTGTTCGTATTCACGCAGTGTCATGACCAACCAACCTTCTTTATCTGCATGTATCTATCTAGCAGCATAAACAAGCGTGCATGGAATGGAATGGTCTTATTGTTTCAATCTAAATGCACGGCGTTTGGTTTGGTCTACTTATTATAATACATACTTTGGATTCCTCTGCAGAAGGAAATGTAAAAAGTGCGCAAATGAAGGTCAGCTTTCAGTTTCATAGTCTTCTTCTCGTCATCACACATCGTCCCCGTCGTCATCGTCAACAACCAACGTGCATGCAGCTCAAGTACTCATAACAAACAATAAGGAAACCATATTTCTGTAACGTAACGTGTACCTGCAACAATTACAATATTATTACGACGACATTATGACCAACAAAATCATACTACTCCCCTACCCCTTTGTTTTGCTTGCTTGGACGGACCATAACTTTTGTTGCATGGATCATTTCAGTTGAATGTTGCAATCATATTTTCTTCCGAACTTCCGCTTCAGCTTGCCCCATACTCCCCACGGCCTGGACCCCATACACCCTCTATAACCTCACTAAAGATTAATTAGCCAATTGCTTTATAACATAGGTAGTGTATTTAATTTAGTAGACTGTCGTCTATGGCCACAAATCCCACGATGCATTTGGTTTGAATTGTAAATTTCATAACATTGACGCCAATCTATTCTCAAAACGAAGAAAACAAAATTGCGAAATAATTCTTCGTCGTCAACATAGGTGAATAGGTAAAGGATTGTGACAAGCACCAACAACTATATTCTGCAAATTCAACAATGCTAATTGTTGGTCCTGCGGCTGCCATAGTGCTTGCTGAGGTAGTGTAGTTTACTGGCAGCAAGCTCAGCACTTTGGATTATTATTGCACTAGAAGCCAAGTTAAACTAGCAAAAAAGAATAGGTTGGTAAGGCATTGTGTCAGGAGAGCGTTGAGGGGGATGGTAGACTAGGTAAGTTAATTTGACTATAGCTTTTAGCGACCATTAGTCTATAGTCTTAAGGCCTCTTACAGCTTTGTTGTCAGGACTCACCTGTGTCACCCATTGCATTGCTGTTTATTATTCACATTGCCAATGCAACAATTATCATTATCATTCATTATAATCGTCGTTACTTTAGGTATTTGGTTTTGCTGTTGGAGATGAGATGCCGTGTGCTTGTGTATAGGTCTTTTGAAGCAGTGTATAGTACTCCTTAAAGCCAGCACGTAGGAGGATAGTGTACCTATAATTCTTGCAATCCTTTCGATTTTGCAGGTAGATTGATTAGATTGCTTGGTGGACAAAATAAAATAGCTTCTCTCATCTTTATCCTTCCTTCCATCCCATCCAAACCAACTGATCTACACAAGACATGGTCACAGGAGTCTCTAGATGGTTAAAGCTCTCTCATCTCAGGTGGAAAGATTCTAAAATTACACAAACAAGCAGTCAAAAACTAAAATAAACTAATAAAAATCAAATTGGCATGCCCACACTCGGATCTTCCAGTGAAAGTTGTATAAAGTTCCTTAATATTGCACATGCATTAAGGCCAGACGGGGTACAGTGAGAAAGTGTGTGTGTGTGTAGTCTTGTCTTACTGGAATTTGCAATTGATTTGATACAAAAGGAAGGTACCTAGTTGTTACCTGTACTACTGACCCAGTCCTGCATACCAAAACTCCCATCCATCCTCATTTCTGCACAGAAAAGGGAGAAAGTGAAATCTTCAGGTGGTCTGACACTAAACCAATTTCACCACCACCTTCGTTAGTCGAGTAGATCGATTGGATACAGACGACTTTCGGTAATTACCCAATACCTATAATACGAATACTCATACTATACTCACTTGTCAGCTTTCTCTCTATCATTCACTCTAAATAAATAATAGTTTCCTTTCTCCTTGGGGTTGGGATTTTAATTGAGCCGACCGTGCAGTCTTGACTTTCACTTTCCTTTCAAATCAAACTTTCCCCTCTTTGTCAATGAAACTTGAGATATGATATGACATGAAATGTTTGATGAGATGTCCAGTTGAGTTTGTTAAAAAAACTGGACTCTTCATGAAAAAGCTTAACTAAACGTCCTCCAATAATATCATTTCCTTGACTTGACTTTTTTTTGTTCCTTTAGGTCCAAGTCTACCTGTGAAAGTGTGAAGTACCATTGTTTTAACAAATAGACAAAATGGGTTACGGTGACAAAATGCATCGATGTGGGAAATTCATGAAGTATGGACTCTATATTTCCAATTTCCTCATCCTGGTAAGCATATTGCAATTATTAAGATGCGTGAGTTGGCTTACGTTTCTTATTGTTTTGTGCAGGTTGGGGGTGTGGTAGCCACAATCGTAGGGATAATGGCGTTACATGACCAATCAGTATTTGAAAAGCTGATGCATGACACCCTCTATAAAAGTGCGTCAAACGTTCTCGTGGGCACCGGGATCTGCATAATGTTGTTTGTAATGTTGGGATGCTTCGGAGCTGTGAAGGAAATCAAGTGCTTTCTCCTCCTGGTATATTCATTCATACATTGACAAATTTCACCATGGGGCAATTATCTATTGTCATTTCTGTAGCACATCATAACGCTCTTGATCTTCTTCGTCGTCCTCTTTTTTGGAGGCGTGATTGCGTACGTGTTCCATGGGAAGGACTCGGAATTGATTAAAACGGACATGAGAAATTCCATGAAACACTTCAACCAAAGTGATTCAGTTCAGGAGACATGGAATACGATTCAGACTCAGTATCAGTGTTGTGGAATTCAGCAATTTTCAGACTGGGAAATTTCACGGCACACTCATGAACTTCCTGAGAGTTGTTGTCGCAACAAGGGGGAGGTACGGTGGGGGACTTAATCGGAAATATTTATCATGGCGTGGAATAATTGAACAATTATTGTTTCATGTAGATTCCTCGCTGTCAGTTGCACATAAATCCAGAAGACGTTTGGACCGTGGGTTGTCTCACCCGGTATAAGAACGGAGGGATTATTGTGGGAAGTGTCAGCATGGCTGTTGCTGTCTTGATGGTGAGAAATTAGTAAATCCAAGTTACCAGAATTAGACAAGGCCCTATATGTTCACTTGTGTCTTGCAGCTCAACGGACTTATTTTCACCCTGCTAGTTTTCCGAAGTATTACTTGACGATGGCCTCGTTCTTAAGCCTTATAGTGGGACGGGAATGGATATTTATTTATTTTTATCAGAGACATGACATGAGGAAGACCTAATTTATGTCTAGTTCTTAATGTAGCCCGGTGGTGCAATGATATGACATGATACTTACTTAACTTTAGGGTCGATATCATATCATATCCTCACCTGTTTTTCTTGTGATACATGATTAATTAATTAATTACCAACCTAGTTAAAAGGCTGTACCAAGAGCAATGCAATATGTGAAACTGTACCCCGTTTTAATTAATTTTACTATAAAACAAATGAGGAGGAAAGTAATGACGTGGTCGTGCATTTTCCATCATCAAGCCACAACCACCAAAATTTTATTGCAAAAAAATAATAAAAGACAGTATTTCTTGCCACAAAAAAAAACGACGCGTACAATGGTCTCATTCCATTCCCCTCTGAACAAAGACAAATGTGAGATGGGAAAAAGTAAGAAGAACAAAGAAATGAACGGCAACCAATCAGAATCCGATTTCTCGGTCCTCTTGCTTTCCCCCTTTTCACTTTCCTCTTCTTCACACAACCCGAGACCGTGTTGGTTGCACCATCCTCGCATCAAAATCAAAAATCTATATAAAAAAATTAGCAATTATCACAACGACTACAAATTCTGTATTAAACTATTCTTTTTAACACACAAGTCTCACTGTGCCCCGACGAGATCATAAGCCTATACCACCACCACTGCCCCATGGAACTATTGGAGTTGGAATTGTGTGGCTGTGGCTTTTGGCGTTTGTGTAGCATGCACACATGCAGTAGTAGCGGATTTCGGGCTCTTCTTTCTTTTCTGAGAAAGAAGATCGATGCACCACTACTATTTTAGTACCATACTCCCATTACACCCTTTTGTATTGTGGATGGATGCATGTAAAAATCTGTTCTCAATTTGTCATGCAAGAGGAAAGGAGAGAGGAGGGATCTGATCTCTGGGTAAAAATTCCAATTCAAAATTAAATTATAAAATAAATGCTGATGATTGATTGCAAGGATGGGTGTAATTTTATAATTATCATGACATGACTTTCTTCATTGGATGTGGAGCAGTAAGTTCATCATCATCATAATGCAAAGGTGGAAAGGAGAGGCCTCTGACTCTGTGACTCTCTCTTCTTTCTCCAGATCGGAAATGAAATGGTGTCAAATCAAATGAAACATCCCAAGTGAAGATTGTGAAAGACTCCTCACCTACAAAATGCAAAACTTTTTGATTTTTTTAAAAAATTTATGACAAATGTTTGATGATGACGCACATTCGTGCTGGAATGATATATGAATGATTGAGCCTGCAAAGAGTGAAATCAAATCGCACACTCTTTACCAAAGCATGCATTCAACTTCGACCTACTTTTTTGCCAATACATTCATGTAATATCACTGCGTAATCCAGCAGCAGCAGCAACCCTCTGGTCCCATGCTTTTGATTTGTATTGCTTCTCTCTGATTGATTATAATAATAAGCGATTCGTCAGATTAATAAGAATAATAATAATTGCGCAACCCGAATTTTCATACTTCTCATGTCATGTCTCATGTCCCTTCTTCTTTGTATATAAAACAAAGAAAGGCTTTCCCTCCACCACCACCACCGGATCATCCTCCTCTCATGCCCAATGCGACCATGCCGGCCGGACATGGTGAAATACTAAAATGTGTATGATGATGATGATGATGGAAAGGAGCAATTTATTTTAAGCTTTTCCCACGTACGAAAACACATTTTCTTTCTTTCCCTTGGCGCTTAATTTCCCCGTCGTAAGTAAGTAATATAATAATACACACACACACACAATCCTCCAATCCAAAAAATGATGATACATCCAACAGAGGAGAGGGCCATGCAATGCAATGTGCAATGGCATCTCAATCCTACCTTTATATATTTCACCTCTTCTTCTATTATAAAGTGTATGTATAGCAAAGCTTGTGTAGCATAGCAAGATGAGAGGAGGACGCTGAAGCCACCTATACTCTCAAACCCAGAGCTCTCTCAAACCCCAACTCTTTTTACCACCGTCTCCTCTCTTCCATACTCTCAAACCCCTGGACGCGGGGTTTCCCCATCCTCCCCTGGACCCTGGGGTCCCTTCCCCCGGCCCAACAACCCCATGGTCAGGGTCCTAGTCCCCCCTCCAAGGCCCATCTCCACCCACCACCTCCTCCGAAGACAGGGGAGGGAGGGAGGTGGGGACCAATGAGACCCCTCCTCACCGTCCACCAACACTCCACAAACTGAAGCGGCTTGGAGTGGCAGAGTCGGCTTTCAGTTCGTGTTCGGCGTTCAACCTCTCCACATCTCAGCTCATCAAAGACTCATATATAATACACTCACCATCATCACACACACTCTCAGTCACCTCTCTCTCATCAGTCAAAAGTCTTATTCTTCTTTTTCCTCCAGTTTCAAAAAAGTACCGTTTTCAACCATCAACAACATGAGTGCAAACAACGACAAGGAAGTCGCAGTGGAGAAGGCAGCAGCCGGCGACGAGAACAACGACAAGGCCGACGCAAAGGCAGAGGTCAAGGGGACCAAGAGGGCCGCTGAAGGTGGGGACAATGAGGTCAAGAAGGCCAAGAGGGAAGAGAATGGAGAGGAGGAGGTTGAGGTAAGGGACACTCTCTTCTTTTTAGTTAATTGACGGTCAGTTGATTTAGTCAGTGGGAGGGTGGGTGAGGGCGACGTTATGTCATGTCATGTCAAAGTTCAAAGACGGCGACGACGACGGCCCAGTTTTTTCCAGTCGTAGGTCTAAAAAAGCATGATAGTAGTGGCGGCGCGAGAGGGTTGGCGGTGGTGGTGGCATGGTAGTAGTAGTACTGCTTCTTATTGGCGGTGTGGTAGTAGTCGTCCCACCACACTCCATGCTTTATGGAGGGAGCCCGGCTTCTGTCCCATGCGTGGACACCTTGGCTGGCGGTTCTCGATTCTCATTTACTAAAAAATGACTTTCTTTCTTTGTTTTGCAGGATGAGGACGTAGAGGCTGAGGAGGAAGAAGAGGAGGAGGAGGGTGAGGAAGATCTCCGGGAGGAAGAAGGTGAGGATGATGAGACTGACAGTGGTCATGATGAATGATGAAATCAATGTCTAATGGTGTTCCTTCTTTTTTTTTGCAGAAGAGGAAGAGGATGAGGACGATGGAGGCGAGGGGGAAGAAAATGATGAAGACGACTAAGTCTTGTAACTATCTGTCTAAACTATATAATAATTAGTAATAACCGTAATAACAACACCACAAAGAAAGAAGAAGAAGAAGATGAGGAGAGGAGGAAGATTAAGATAACATGTAACCTACTCTTTATAAATTTACTGTACTACCCTCTGAAAATTTGACTTTTTGTTACACCTTTTAAAAAAAATACACATGCCAATAATGTCATCCTTCTACACTTGTCTATGTACTACTAAATACTGCTGCTGCACATTATTACTTACTTAAACTTGTAATCTTCATTTTTATGTCATTATTTTACATTGATTTACGTAAATGTAATGAGAGAGTGTGTGTGTGTGTGTGTACACGTCGTCGTATGCCTGAATCTGTTTGATATAAGAAAGGGATGAATGATGGGATACATGCAGTGGCTAAGTATTGAGAATGGATAAGAAGATATTTTTTACTTTTTGTTGATCATGATACATAAACACTATGATTCCTCATTTTTATAAGTAACGAGTACGTAGGTATAGTTATATATAAAAATGGTACAACAAACAACTTAAACTTACTATAATTACAACAAAACCATCAAATTTGAAAGAATGTCTAGCCGGTACTGAAAAATAAGGTAAAAAGAATAAAATAAGTTGAGATAGGAATCCACGCTCTCTCTCTCTCTCCTGTCCTCTTCCCTTTTACTGTCATCGGTCGTAAGAATTTCAACATCATCAGACAGATATTAGCATTTTATGGAATTTGATAAATATTGATTTGACATTGAAATTGCAGTCTAAAGTGTTTGACTGTCTGTGGTCGTGGGAAATGGCTATAAAGTAATTTGACCCAAGAGTCACAGACGCATAGTATATTCAGTTGCTGGCTTGCATCAGTCAAAAAACATTGGCACAGAGACAGAGATAGACATGACTGGTTTTTAGCATCTAAAAACCATACATGTTATTGATAAAAATATCAAATTCCAGCAACTAGTTCACAAACAATAATGCATTCATTCAGGCCATTAATAATGCATACAATATAATATTCTGCAAGGAGTTTGACATTGCAAAAAGAACCAAACTAAAGATCATTTCATTTGTACTTTTTTAACTGTGCTGTGGGGCCATATGAGATGAGTGAGTTTGGAGAAGGGTTTTTCACTCCTCCTCAGCCTAAAAGTGAAGCACAAGCAAAGTTTATCCAATTCCCTATGCGTTCAAAATCCATGCATGGAGTGTGGGCACACTCTCTAACAAACTACCTGGTCTGGCTGTATTAATCTAACGCCACAATCAAAAGCATTACTCAAGAAGAGCCATTTTAGCATTTAGCAGCAGAGGGAAGAGGGAAGAGTCATGCAGCTCAGTTCAGGAGTGGAATCGGTTTTTCGGTTTGGTGGTGTCTTAAGTTCTTGACTTCTCGGATCGGATACCAATACCAATGGCACGAAATGAGGATTCATCATCATTCAAACTGTTGCTAAAAAAAATGAAAACTTTACCTTAAATACGCTCACTTTTTCCTGGCACATTGAATTCATTCAATTGAAGCATAAAAAATCAGTTAAAAAATTCCGTCTCGTCTCGACTTAACCTTGCTTGCAGTGGGCTCCTACTGCCACCGGCTTAAAACACATTCTCAGAATAGTGGAATAATGTTATGCATCTTTTTATTGGAATGGAAGGTGAGCTAGACCAGGCATGTGCAGGCAGTCATAATGGGCAATGCAGGAATATGTATATGTAACACAAAAAGGCAGGTGAGGTGAGACAATTTTCATTTCTTCCTTTCTTTATAAAACACACAGCCACAACAACCCACCATCCGCCATTTCATAATTCCATTCCATCCTTGTGTCTTCTATTTCTATTGTTGCACTACTCCTATTATTGTTGCAAGGCATTCTTTTTCCTTTTGGTAAATCAAAATGTTTGCAGTGTCTCCTCGATTCCATGCCATATCCACCACAAGCAAAGCCATAGCATTTTGTTGCTCATGTCCATATTTCTCGCTCTGTCTTTAACCTGCAACAGCTTCTAAAAGTCTAAATGCGTAGAACGATAGACACTGATGATGATGACGACAGGAAAAGATGCGGTGAATAACCAGACTTTTCCCATAATAATCAACTACCCGAATGATCTCTGAATCATCACTTTTGGGAAGTCTCACGTCACCCCAAATACACCCAACCGTGTTTGCAACCAGTAAAATGTTTATTGATGGAATATAGAAAAAAAATCATGCAAGATGCTAATTACTAATAAGGGTAAGGGTACGGTCTTGACTTGAGTCTGTAGTTTTTAGTTGCGGAGGACAAGTGGAGTAGTGGAAGACTTCAAAAATAGCTGGGTAGAACAGTAGAAATAGAAATTGCAATTGACACATTATTAATAGAAGTAAATCTCAAGAAAGAACAGTGTCATCAATGTCAGGTTGCCGAGTCTCTGCTGCTCCTGCAGATTTCCGTAGTACTTTTCCAACCACTTCGGTCAAAGGATCTTTTGCTCCTGCTTCCATATGGTCTAAACAGGCCTAAAACACCAAAAGGTGGTTAAGTTTAAGTTAGAAAAGGACTTGTCATCCTAATTTGGAAACTTACGTTCAATACGCTATCTGAATGACGGAGGTGGAGTAGATAAATGAGCGCAGATTCACATGACGCTCGAACGATTGAATTTTTCTCCTTTGTTCCCATCACTAAAGCGGGTACGATTGTTCGCATCATTTCTTTAGACATGACTTTAGGACAAAGCTGTCTTGCGAAAACTTCGGACGCTTGTCCCATCAAAATTTTCACCTCGTTTGATTGGTTGTTGAGGCTCTAAAGGAATTTATGCATATTACATTCGAGTTTCGAATACATTCATACATTTTCATATGCATACGTACTTTTGCAAAGGGCGTCAGAAGAGTGGGTGAACACGGTTCGTCACGACGGACACAATAGAGGAAAATGTAACAACACGCTCTGAGGCCATTTTGGATGAGGGGAATCTAGAAGTAAAATAAAAAGCAGGTATAAATTATAATTACTGTTCAACAAATACGATTATATGAAAAACTGCATTATTAAGATTAGAGGAATCAATGCACGATTAGTGAATGAGAGGGTACTTCAAATTTACCTTATCGGAAGATAATAACGAAAGCACGTATTTGTTGATTTTGTCTCTATATTTCTCACTATACATGACATCACAGTTCGACTTCAGTGCTACGATGATAGCGGTCGATCTGGCTTGGCGAATCGAAACGTCACTTTCATCTGCACATACATTAAAAATAAGAATCATTGTACTTGGCAATGAGTGCGAAAACATCCGGTGGCTTGTTGTTTGTTTACCAAGCAAGAGTTGTTGAACCACGCTATCCAAATCCACGGCTGATAAGCTAGTTGTTAAGACTCCAATAGCGCCAGCAGCAGAAACGTACGTCAGTTCGTCAGCTGCCCATGCAATTGTTCAAATGATATACTCATGTAAACTCATGATGACGTTAAGTTATCATGCTAACCGGTGGACCTGAATTGTCTTACCTGAGCTCAGTAGTTGGAAAAGCATTGTCGAAATGGCTTTCCTCGTTACGTCTGTAATTTTGCTGCCACTTGGCCCGAGCGTACATCGAATAGTATACAGCAGAGTGTCCCTGATGGAAGAAGATTTAACTTTAGTATCTTAAGACAATGAGATCCCTCTGGCATAAGAATTTACCTTATTCCTCCGTCCTCAGCTTGCTTGACACTATTTATTAAATCCATGAACATTGGGTCTGGTTTGCTGTGAATTGGCATAAGTTCGGCCAACGCGTACGCTGATTTCAATCTCACATTTCGATTCGTATCCGTCGTGGCTTTTAGAAACGTTGTTTGTAATTGTGGCAGAAAAGCTTTCAAATGAATCCCGACCTAAACATGGAGAAAGAAAAGAAATGGGTTGGATGAGGAGAAAAGGGGAATATAATTGATGTGACACACCTTCATTAACAAAGACGTCAGAGTATCTAAAACGGCTACTTTCACTGTTGGACCATAGCGATCTCCCAATATTCGAATGAGCGGTCCAGTAATATGAATCACAGACGGTTTCAATGCAACATCGCTGCTGAATGAAATTAGCTCTCCCAATCCTAATGACGCTTGTTCCTTTACGTCCGCTCCTCCATTTAACAATGCTTCCCTAAAGATTGGCAACACCGGACTGATTCCCTGGAAAATGGACGTAGATCGTTAAAGATGCATCAAGAGATGTGTGTTTGCTGCTTACCTTGCTGGTACATAAGCCTGGAAGAAGCGCCTTGCCTTTCAAATCACTCTGAACAAAGCGAACAGCCTGTCGTATATCCCCGACATACGAAACCTTTGCAGCGCTATCCAAGCTCTGAAAGATAGTTATAAAAGATAGTGAGACTAATGCACATCATTCCACTCTAGATATTTTTCTGCTATTTCACCTTGACTATTGCTGCCAATCCGTCTGCAACAAGATTCAATATCACTTCATCCGTCTCTGTCATTAACTGGAACAGCCCTCGGATCAACTGTGACATGTATGGTTCAATTTCGGCTTTAGTGTGTATACAAAACAGGGAGAGGAGTGTAACTGAGGCTCGTCTATATCCTTTTTCAGTCTTCATGTTCTCGAGCAGTTCATCAACTAAAAGTCTAACTCCTTGCTCGTCAATGACCGTTAAAACCACTCGTTCACAGTAGTCTAATTCCTATTGTAACAAAAAATTCAAACATTTAACAAAGTAATAAATCGTTCAAGTTGGACTGGTAAATTATCAGTACCTCTTGTTCTCGTGGGGTTCCGGCACTCTCGGTGAGGACAGATAGTAGAGCAGGTAGAATCTTTGATAAATGCTTTGACAATGAGTCGCCAGCAACGGAGGCTAATATCGCTAAAGCTTTCGTGTTCACAGGGTGTGCAGTAAGTTGAGGCACCAAATATGGCATCACCACCTTAGACTTGACTACCAAAATTTGACCTAATCCGTCCAGCGCAAACTCTCCTTCAGCAGGGTCACTCTGGATGAGAAAAAAATGACATGTGCTTTACACTTCAACTTAATCGTTGTGTATATACCAGTTTTTTCAACAAGTGCGGCACCACTTCTTCCAACGCTCTGTTTCCTACTGTTGAATGCAACCCTGCAAATGTTCGAGCCGCCGCCTCTCGAACTTTTGCATTTGAATCACAGAGTGCTTTCCTGCGCAATCAAAATAAACTTTATGTTAGTTAAACAGGCAAATGGAAAGACTACTTCATTACCAACCTTAAAGTGGGGACCAAATTATCGACAAATGCTAACACC
>JAQIWU010001515.1:0-16078 GCA_034696445.1 Isotomiella minor
TTCACAACCGAATCGCATCTTGTATTTTATGTATACCCATAGGAATGTGGACAGGGCCTTTAAATTTTTTAAAAATGTTGGCTGGCAGTCAGTCGAATTACCCTGCAGTCGATAAAATTTGGCTGTCCCATGAACACTTGACGTTGACGTAAATTCCCAACCCTGTCCAGCTTCAAAAGACAAGCTTTATAGCCCAAAACTCAAATTAGATTTGCAGCCATGCCTTACGTTACCCCACTTTTATGGAGATCCTTGGAAATAATGGAATGAGGCAATGTGCTTTGTGGGATGTGACCCACAAAGCAAACTTCTATGATGTGATCCCGACGGTTGTCATTGCACATTGCATGGAACTTGGGTAGAGGCCAAATGAGAAATTGTTTCGAGGAGAAAATGTGAAAAAATATTGTTTCTGGATGATCCAAAGAGCCTTATTAAAAAATAGCTATCCAATAATTCAAAAGAATCATTCAAAAAAATGCAATATAAAAAATACAGAAATGCAGTTGCAGCAGTCCAGGGTCGATTTGCAATGTGATGGTTTCTACACAGGAAGACAAGGCCTTTAAAATGGCTATTTCAGTTTTTAAAAGGTTTGCTCCCACCAAAGCCCCCCAAGTTACGCGCACGTCTTTATGGCAACTCCTATCTCCCTTCATGCCAACCGCACCCTTTGGCTTCTCTCGAAAACCCTACCCCCAATCTACTCTCCCTTTGCGGCCCTCCAGGACCAAAAGAGTGTTCACCTAAGGCCACCAAAAGCCAGTCTCTACCAGTTGTCCCTACCCCTCAGGACAGAGGGGAAGATAATTCCTGATTCGGACTTAATTACTACCCGGGTATTAGAGTTATGGGGAAGTACAAAGCGGTTTTCCTGTGTCCTTATAGACCCCTTGCAGCCTCTAAAATTTTACGTCTTTACATTCTTTGATTGCTGAGAGACACTCTCTTCTCGAGGATAACAACCCCCGCTGTCCACGACGTGTAGGGCGCATCTGGGTACCTTGGACCCTTGAGGTTTTGTTCTCCCCCGGAGTAAGAAGTCCTGACCGTTTTAAAGGAGATTCCAAAAACCGCGTGTCTCTAAGTTGTCCGGGCGAAGAGGGGTGGAGGTTTTTGGTAGAGGAGGTGTTCCCCCTTTGCTATAACATTGCGCGGTGGGAGCCGGGGAGTGTTTTTCTCGTGATGAGGCCATTTCTCTTCAACCAAAAGCTGCAGAGATTCAAAATTTTGTGGGATCGTGGGGGTGTACAGGGACACTCGAAAGCCATGTTCAACTTCCCCCAGCTCCAATACCCGGGCAGTAAGTAAACCCGAAACGGGTATTATATTGTCCCCCGGAGGCCTAGCCTCTCAGAGCATTTTTGGAGAATCATCCTCTTATGCACAATGTCAAGTGACGCAAAAGATGTTCGATAAAGGGAAAATGAAGCATTTATTGTTTATTATTTATTGTAAAAATGAGCTCTCAGATTTACTTTGGTAATTAGATAAATACTGAATTGCTGATCTTGATTAGATGGTTATAGCATCACGTTATATTACATCATAACTTTCTAGCTGCTTGTAAAGCTTTTTAATGTCTGCACTGTACTTTTTGTTGAGAATGTTTCGTCGTAGTTTGAAGGCAGCCGTGACTAAATTAGATTCAGGGGTCCAGGGTTCACTGCAAAGAATTATGGCAGCCGGGATTTCAAAGCGGAATAGCTTAGCTTGTTTCCCAAAGTCTTGAAGCTGGCTTAAAAATTCATTGACCAACCGTGGATCTTGACAAAGCTGCTTGTATGGAGTCATGTTG
This sequence comes from Isotomiella minor, assembly GCA_034696445.1. NCBI lineage: Eukaryota > Metazoa > Arthropoda > Collembola > Entomobryomorpha > Isotomidae > Isotomiella > Isotomiella minor. The sequence continues at coordinate 1,799 of JAQIWU010001515.1, forward strand.
TCGATTTTCAATGCTGATGCGATGGCTTCGATCTGTATTAAGAAGATTTGTAAGATATTGTGTCCTGAATTCAACAAAAACGTTACCGATTTGGGCAAGGGGACCACGATCGCAACGCATTTAGGCTTCGTCGAGTCAGCAAAGACACAAATATTGTCAACATAGGAACTGGTTTTTAGAACAGCTTCGACTTTTCCCAAGCTTAAATATTCTCCCATTTGCAACTTTACCAGGTCTTTCTTTCGATCTGTAAGTAAATAACACAAACAAACCTTATTCAACCGAATGGGATACACTTGTCCAGTCTATATACCTATGACCCGAAAACCACCGTCGGAGTCAACTTCAGCAATGTCCCCAGTTTTAAACCATTTCTTTCCATTCTCAACAAAAAAGTCCTCTGCCGTTGCCTCCGGCATTTTGAAGTAACCCTGCAACGAGCATTTTATTCAACATTTGAAACCTATCAAGTTTTCTTTTTTTACCATGGCGACATGGTCACCGCCAACAACCATCTCTCCTCGTGGCCTAGGTTTGTCACGAATGGTGTAGTTTCCTTCCTCCCAATCAATCAAACGAATGTCGCATCCAAGAAAAGGGCGTCCAATTCTTCCAAGCGTCATGTCTCCATCTACCCCGCATTTAACCAAGTAGTCACTATTGAAAAACATAATTATCTAGTATATCACGATATGATGTTCTCACGGGTGGCACAAGAACTTGGCCCACTGGTTTCTGTTAGACCGTATCCTTGCAAGAGCCAAGGGCAGACGCAGTTTCTTACAAACTCGTGCGTCTCTTGTATCAATGGAGCTCCTATATAAATTCATACATTCTCATGGGTTATGTGGAAGGATTGGACCGAAGAAGCCTTGCCTCCAGAAACTAAGATTCTAACCCTTCCTCCAACAATCATTTTTGCCTTCTTCAAAATGAGGGCATCGACAAGGGGAGTGTCATAGCCGGAATAAAACCATTTCAATTTGTAGTCGTAGAAATAGTAGAACATGAGTCTTTTGAACCATCCTCCTTGAGAAACCTTAAAAGAAGATAATTCCACTTTTGTCATTTGGGGCAAAGTGAGAATAGGGTTTTCTTACTTGTTCCTTGATTCCTTTGTAGATTCTATCTAAGGCAAAAGGAACTGAAATCATGATTGTTGGCTTTAACTCCGTTGCGTCCCCCATTGTTCCTGGTTTGACTTTGAGGGATTTGTCAGTGATTGTGTGAGGACTGGAGTAGCCAATTTTTATCCCACTCAGAAAGCACGATGCCTAAATCATAATAATTGCCACAAAACAATTCAATTCAGTTCCAACTTTGAACTGACATTATCCAACTTACCTCGCATGTCAGTTCAAAAATGTGAGCAAGCGGAAGGTAGCCGACGTAAATGTCTGAGTAATATAGATGTCATTATATTAAGAGATACCAATTTATGGTGTGGATACCTTCTGGAACTACGTCACGCAAAGCGTCAGGGAGACACATCATCCCTGCTGCTGAATTCTTATGTGACAACAAGACACCTTTGGGATTGCCTGTTGTTCCTGAAGTGTACTAAAAAATTAAAAAAGACTTTTGAGATGGTAGATTTTCAGTTCTCATGCGCTTTTGTCCTGGTTTTCCACTTACCATAATAATAGCAATGTCTTCGGGCGTCGGAGGCGTCAGCTCTGAAAGTAAATTGCTTCAAAGTAGCTCAATAATTCCTCACATTGACTGCCACTTACCAACATTAACACATTTGCCCTTTTGGACGACGTCGTCAAAGGAGTGAATGTCCACTGAACTTTTGAATCCAGAATTGACAGTTTTGTGCAAAGGGTGGTCCATGTAAACCAAATGCTTTACGTGAGGGGTGTGTGACAAAATGATTTTAAATTTTGGTAACAGTTCGTGGGTGGTTAGAACCACCGGGCACTCGGTCTCAGTCAAGCCATGTATTACAGCCTCCTCCCCCAACGTGGCATACAGTGTCACAACTAAAGGACACATTTTATGATTTTCGCAAACTACGAGTACATTAGATATGGTTACGTACTTGTGATATTGTTTTTGAAGGCTCCAATTGCTCCAACGAACCATTCCATGCGGGTTTCGGCAAATATGCACAATTTATCCCCACTCTGAACTCCAAGTGTGGAAAGACCTTTGCTAAAATTATGAGCAAGAGTCCCAACCTCGCTATACGTTTTCCAGTGGTACTTTCCCATTGTCCACTTCTTCAACACTTTTCCATCAGCCTGAAAAATAAACAAGTGGTAATTACCTTCCACAATTACCATTAGTATCAATAGCGTTTCCAATGTGTCTACCTGGTGTTCCTCTTCTTCTTCCAGGACTTCTCGCACGCCAAGACCAAGACCTTCCCCGTGTTTGTTGATGGCGTGAGTAAATACTTTCTCCATTGTATCGATTTTGAAGTCCCTTAGTTCCTCCTGGGTCTTTGATAATGGCTCTGATTTGCGATAGGTAATTTGACCCTCTCCTTTGGAGACAATATGAGCCTAAAAATTGAATGCTTGTCTCATTGTGCCCCAACTCTGCAATGGCTACTAACCTTGATCCTCTGGTGTTCTGCCATTCTTTCCGGTGGGGTTCCACCTAAACCCCTTTGCCATACGTAGAAAAGGGGTTGCGTGATGGAATCGTAAATAACCGTCAAAAGTTTCAAAATGCAGATGACTAAGCGCCCCTTTAGCCCGTACTCCTTGGGCTTCAGTAAGTAGTTTGGAGTGAACATAGTTTACGACTATAGCGTCCACACCTTCTCCTCTCCTCGCCTTAATTATTATTAACTGCAAATAAAAAAGTGACTTGTCACCTTTGTGAACAAGAATAGGATGCTTTGTCTGGCTTAACCGTAAAACAATGATTTGATCAATTCATTCATGACTCCTGGCGAATCAATAAAGTTTAGGCTAAATAAGAACTCCGGCAAAGGAACATTACGTTTGGTGCAATGCATGACCTATAAGAAGTCAGTAGGAATGATTGTACGCGTTGTTGCAATGCATATCAATGGTACAAATAAAATGTGACTGTATTGGCACAACTAAACCAAACCTATGCGAATTTCCTTAAATTGGAGAACATATAACACATCAACACGGCTCACACGTATACATACACACAAGTCAATCTGGTCAATAAAGTTGGCTGAAACAACAAGAGGAACGATGTGAGAATCGATAACATGGGTGTACCTTGAATTGGAAATTAACTTTACTTTCTCCTCTCCCATAGGGAGAACCGTAAGTATGCCAATGCCGGGTCCGTCGTTGCAGTCTGTCTGCTTCACAAGAGCAAGTGAAGAAAGTCTAACAAAAGTCAAATCGAAACTCAATTACTGACTTGGTGTCACCCGAAAAGTCTGTCAAAGTAAAGACGTATGGGTTGGAGGACGTTTAGCCAATACTTGTCCTCCCCTGCTTGTTCGCAGCTTTACCTTTTTTACTTTGGTTACGTACGAAATTAAAGTGAAGATACCTCGCAACTCACCAAGACTCCAACAAATAAATTTCGTTTTAAAAAGCCATTCTAAAGAACAATTAACCCCGGTTACCTACATAATGCCCCTTTGTGTTCCCACGGAACATGAATTATTGTTAATTATTTTATGTAATGCCCTCGTGCCATGGCATGATCACTTACTTCCTTGAAACATTACAATTATGCATTCACCTATGGTTTGCTTGCTTTTCAGAAACAAACATGCTGAAGCTTCTTAAATCTAAGTATCCCCGGGTTCGAAGTGGCCATTGCAGAAAAGGACAATCCTTCCTATTCTGAATGCAGGGACAATTTTATTGCATCCGAATAAACGCGTTGTACAAATTGCATGTGTCCCCACCAACCACGCTACACACGCATTCTTTTCAGACTGGACGTGTCGTGATACACGAAGACCCACCTAAAAATCAATCAATGTCGTTGGCCGAGGGACAAATTACATCAATTTTTAAAAATTTCGGTGTAACTTTACGGAAACAAGAAGTTCCCTGGTCAACAAGAATAACGAATTAACCCCCACGTGTTATTTGAGGGGGTCATGGTGGTTGGCGATAATGGGTAATTATACATAATGAGGACCAGTGAGAACATTGCATGTAAGGATACTCAAGGTACGCACTTGTTTTTCCTGTTTTGTTCGCATCCATATACGATTATGAACATAAAGACATGTAATGCAGTTGTTGATTGCCTTTTATCATCTTCTTCACAGTCAGAATCAAGTCAATTCAACATTTAATTGATCATTACATGCGAATCTGTGTAGTCGCGTCTAAGGACAATAATATAATTATTAATGCATAGCCCTTAAAGTGGACAAACAGGAAAAACAGGACGAACGAGAATAGGCTACCTTGGATAAGTAGGCAATGAAATAATAATAATAATATTGTAGAGGTCAGACGCCCTTTGTGTGAGAAGGAAGATTCCTTAGAAAGCGGAAAAAGCTGGAGTATATATTGTTGACGATAACAGTCAAATTATTTTTTTGCAAGTGAGAAATCATATGAGTAGCTTCAAAAGTTCCAATACTTTCATTCCACATAAGGAGAAATCTTGTAAAATTCAGGGAGGTTAGTTGTCCAATGCTCCGTAATAAACTACACAATTGAAGATCTCAGTCAATTAAGAAAAATATAACCAGTCTCAACCTGCCCCACTAAAGTTATAGAAGTCCAGCATCTCAGTCCATTTGTGGTAACATGACTTTCAGTTTGCTGCCTTTACGAACGTCTCAAATACACCATAGCATGTCTTTAATTAATTTACATTATTCTACTTGAATTAATAATGCAAGTCATTTGTTGCCATGGATGGATGCAAAAAAATATCACTTTATTGTCTATAATTTAAATTAGTTTTCCTGTATTTGACCTTCAAAAAGCTCGGACTAACGACTTTTCCCAGTACATTACACCTTTGAAGGAACCGAAATGTAATCAGCCCTGATGCTGGGAATAAGAATGAGATAAATTACAAAAGATGAGACATAAAATGCAATTTTTTGTTGTAAAAGTCCTTCGTCATCATGGAGTCAACTCTTGCCTTTCATCTTGGAGACTGGAGGATTTGTTACGGTCACAAAACAAAAGTTGTGGGCATCATTAGTTCTGCGCTGTAAAATGAAATGACTCTGTACATCGCAGATTTATTGTTTGACAGAAAGGTATTATGAAAGATTCATGGTTCAAATCCTTCAGTCGATTCTAAAGTCTCGTCAGAACAGAAACCAAGAGGGGATTTTGCTGAATTGACAATGTTTTCTACCACCTCTGCCCTCGTTATTTTTTGCAGCGTCCTACTTGGTACTAGAGCTACCAGTACCAAGTACCCTTTTTATAAGGACTTAACAATGAGCCAGAACCAAAAGGAAGTATTCGACCAGGTTAGTTTTTTGAAGGAGCGGTTGGTAAATTTTTAAATATTTGTTTCTTCCTATAAGTTCAAAAGAGATGTGTCACCGCAATTGACTGAAGAGTTCATGAAGTCGGACATGAATCTCCTCCGGTTTTTACGAGGTAAACCCGATCTATGGCATTTGATACTTGATATTAAATAGTTTTTATTGATCCATTGCAGCCAAAAATTTTGACTTGGAGAGTGCTAAGGAGTACATATTAACCGTAAAGATGATCGATGTTTATCCTTTTAGATTCAGTCAGCTAAATGTACGATTTGTATAGGAGGCGCAATGGAGGGATGAAATTAAAATGGGTAGCATTCACGATGAAGACTGGAGTATCCTCGAGTCGGAAATCCCAATGAAGGTGGAAGGGCTTGATCGACTTGGACGGCCGATTCTATATATCGATATGGGCGACTGGGACACCAGGACACTTATATTGTCAGGACAGGGTGATCAAATTCTCCGATGGATTTATAAAAATTGGGAAGAAGCACGGATACAAATGGAGGAGCGAGGAAAGCTAGGGCACAACGTGACAAGATGGACTGTCCTCATCGACTTGAAAGGAACTAATTTGGTTACGAATTTGAATCCCGCAAGTAAGTCGCACTCTTTCAAATGATTTGCTTCCATATATGGTTGCTTAAACCGTCGCAGGCATCCCCATTTACGCCACCGCCACTAGTGGATACCTCCAGCATTTCCCAAACATGGCTGCTGAGATTATAATTGTCAACAGTGAGTCCTTATCGCATCCTTTTTGAAACCTTGGGTTCAAAAACATAGTGCCCACTTTTTATGTTTTGTAGCTCCTTCAATCTTCGAAATTGTATTGGCAATGGTGAAAGCTATTTCTCCTGAACTACGGGACCAATTGACAATTTACGGGTCGAATGAAGATGAATGGAAGCCGGTCATAAGAGACCTCGTTGATCCCAAGGAGTTACGAGAACGGTATGGCGGAGACAAACCTGACGATAACTTTATTTAAAGATAAACTTTTTTTTTCATTATAATTTGTATTGGTATTTTACCTACGGTTCATGATATAAGGCAAAAATAAAGAATGGCACAGTTTATGGCAATAAAATGGGTTGGTAATCTCTGTGTGCGACCAGATTGCAGATCAACCTGTCACTCAAGAAGGGTCACTAAATATTGAAGTTGTCAGATAGTTATTCTATTATCTGCACAATTTGTACAGCAAAAAGTAAACTTAAATTCAAGTGCGACTTTAAATATTTTGACATCGTCTGGCAACGATATTGACGAGTTTCATGATCATGCATTTTAATATAGGCCAATAATAATGAGTTGAAATCCCCGTTTTGCATATTTATGTAACCCTGATTAATTTTCCACAAAAATGCTTGGCGATTGCAATTAATTTTTAGTTATGTTTCAATGAAACTCACAACCAAAAATCACAACCTGAGTCGTGAGGCAATTATCTTTGCATGTATAAGCATTCAAACTCACATTGGAAACCGTTCAATTGTCCGGGATTCTCACACTAATTACTTCCTAATTACGTCCTTTTACGATGGACGATATATCACATTTCCCATTAAGGCATAACTATACCAGATGATGATAACATTTAATGAAGTGATAAGCTCTTCAAAGATAAGTCAATTGTAATTGAATTTTCATAAATAATGTGCAAATTGCCAGGTGTCTGTACACTGCATAGCATTATTTTGTCATCAGACGAACTTCATGGTGACACAGTACCTGTTTTATTTTATGAGTGTGGGTAGGACGTATAAGCGAAATGTTTACAATTATATAAACTTTTAGACAGTGTTGAAAAATTGTAAAATCAAATAAATAAAGTCTGTAGTGTTGTCCTTATTTACTGTAGAAAACATGAACAACCCAGGCTTTGAATCCGATGCAAAGGGAAAAGGTATTCTGCTATATTTGATGAATGGGAACTTTGTGAATATCAGTTTTTTTGGGTTTTGAAGTTGCAGAAGAGTCAGGAATAGACAACAATAGGACGATGAATGCCCAAGCATCACATCCCGATTCTCAAATGGCTCCAAAGACTGAGCAAACGGTGCGTATGAAAAGGGAAATTGGTTTGATAGGAGGAATAGCTCTGATCGTTGGGACAATCATAGGTAGCCTCCAATTGAATTGATTCTCTTCATCAAGGCTAAAAATCATAACATGAACAAATGAAGTGCAGGTTCCGGTATATTTATAACTCCTCAGCGTGTTATAAAACGTACGGACTCAGTGGCCTTAAGCATTGTGGTATGGGTGCTTTGTGGGGTGCTGGCCCTTCTCTGTGAGTCCTCATCAAGTTATGATTTTGTATCTTTAATTCACTTAGCATTTCTATTATCAGCCGCACTCTCGTACTGCGAGTTGGGGACAGTTATACCACGAAGCGGTGGTGAACATGCCTACTATATGGGGACGTTTTCAAAAATGCACAAATTCTGGGGACAACTTCCGTCATTTCTTTTCGCATGGGTGAGCAATCTCCTTCTAAAAGACCTTCATACTGATTGACGAGGAGTCAATTTATCCTTTTTGATACAGTTGACCGTATTGCTTCTCAAGCCATCGTCTTTGGCCATTATCTGCCTTGCGTTCGGCCAATACGCCATGTATCCAATATTATCAAGTGACAAGTTTGTGCACTGTGACGGCTTCATAGAATCAAATCAGTATCAAATGGCGAGGAAGCTCGTGGCAGTCGCCATTGCCCGTAATAACCCAGAACCGAATAATAGTTAGTTGAGTTGAGAATGGACGATTTGGTGTCTTCTTTATAGTGGTAATTGCTGGAGTCAATATTTATAGTGCAAAGCTAGCAACGCGACTCGCGATTGTGTTCATGGTGGGAAAACTGTCGGCAATGGGGCTTATGATTGGCATTGGAATCTACAATGGAGTGAGGGGGGAGTGGGGAGCTCTTACTGGAGAGTGGGACTCTGGTACCACAACCGTTGGGGAAGTGGCTGCGTCCTTTTACAGTGGTTTATGGTAGGATGGCAATAGAGTATCTTAATGTGGACGTTTAGATTTATGTCATTGTAGGGCTTACGACGGCTGGAACAACTTAAACTTTGCAATGGAGGAATTGATCAATCCTTACAGGAACCTACCCCTCGCCATAATAATTGGAATTGTTTTGGTCATGATCCTCTATGTGTCAATTAACCTCGCCTATTTGACAGCATTGTCCAAGGTTGCAATGATTGCCTCCGATGCAGTGGCAATTGTACGACTAAAGTCCATGACAACATTATAGGATAGTATCTAATACCAAGGGATATTCTAGGATGTTGGGGACCAGTACTTGGGTGTCGTCAAGTGGATCGTGCCTGTTTTGGTGACCCTTAGTGTTGCAGGGACTGGAAACGGGTCCATGTTTTCTGCTGGCAGGTACCAAAAACGCTTCAATTGAAGTATACCATTCTCCCCTTATCTTGAACCCCTCCCAATAGGATATCCTATGTCGCTGGACGTGAAGGCCACATGGTTGATGTTATGTCTTACGTCCATGCTATCCGACTTACTCCAGTCATAGCCTTACTAGTCAATGTGCGTTACTTGATTCTGTCATATCACAATTGAACTGTAAAACTTTTTATTCCTTTGCAGACAATTCTCGGGATCGTATTTATATTTGCAAGCTCATTGAATGACTTGATAGATCTTTTTGGATTTGCATCGTGGGCCCTGTACGGCCTGGCAGTGTCATGCGTTGTAATACTCAGATGGACGCAGCCAAACCTTGAGCGACATTTTAGAGTAAGCTGAAACAAAGTTCATTTTGCAAACCGATTTCATGAATGGACATTGTTTATTTAGGTGCCACTCATAATTCCAATAATAGCTACTATTGCTGCTGCTTTCTTGGTCGTTGTTCCCATAGCAACGAGCCCTGACTTGAAGTATCTTTACTGTGTAGCATTCACACTCTTGGGAGTTGGGGTTTACTATGTCTTTGTGTACAAGCAAATTCGTTTACCTGGAATGGGTAATTCATTTCACTTTTACTAGTTGAAATTGGTTCTGAACAAACTGTGAATTTTGCAGACAAAATGACGGCACTTATTCAGTTGGCGACTATGGCAGCACCCTCTCCTTACAAAGAAGATTGATAGCTGTTGCCACATTTTTTTCAATAGTCTCGGGATTTCCTTTGTACAAGTTGCTTTTTTCAAAAATATATATATGTGTATACAAAGTACCTCATCTTTACTTTCGGTACTTTAATGGAGTTTTGGAATTCATTTTATGAATGGCCATACCCCACGATACAAAACAACACGCCATAGGTCTTCTTATCATTAGTAATTGGTACTTCTTTGTGGAGAATATGACAATATTCTTTGCTTTTTTTAAAATTAACATCCTGTTGTTCTCATTCTGAATCTTGGGTCATCATTTCGCCCAATCCAGTTTAAAAAGGTTGACGTGACAAACCAATTTTTATTGTTATCTACTGCTTTTGTTTGTAATTAGAAAATAATGACATTCTAACTGTCATTAGCTGGACTTACATAAAAGGAAATCTGGGAAGTAAAAAAATGTCATATCCATTCCAAAAATACAGACTCGACATCTTTCTTGACCGAGAATAGAAACATGAACTGGGGCAACGTAAGATTGAAAAGATCCCTTTGGTAACTAACTCCTTGTATCTTTGGTACCTTTTTAGATTGTGATCCTTGTGGCAGCAATCGTGGCCACCTTCTGCATGGTGGCAGCAATGGCGGACCCAATAACTGACGACGGGGACTCTCGTCAAGGGAAGCGTTACTACGGTGGTTGGGGCGGAGGTTGGGGAGGTGGTTGGGGTGGTCACCATCATCATCATGGAGGCTGGGGTGGATGGGGATGGGGGCGTTAGAAATTAACCCCTCAAGTATGATTTATGTAGATGAACATTCAAAATTGGCAGGGATCGAATAAATTCAGTTATGTATTCTGCATGCAATTAGGCTTGAGTCGTAATTGAGTCATTTTGGCGAACAATTGTGAGCTTATTGAAAGCATATGTCCGAAAGTGAATGAGGACCAAAAAATTACATTGCATTACGTCAAATCATCATATCGTCATGATTAGGTAAGTTGGAATAGTTATTCTTTACTTCGTCTTCACTTTCGAACACATCATCTCGAGTTTCAGGCAGTGCCAAGCTTCAGTTTGACCTGCCTGGCTAATAACAAGATCCCTTTTAAAAATACAAATAATAAATCATCTTCATGTCCGATTGATTGATCCATCAAAAAATTTCAAAAACAACATGATCTATGAAATGACTACTTAAGCACTTCGATGCCTATGTTTAGAAGCAAAATACAAAAAAAATGTATCAAATGAATAGCACCAAAGCAATGTACTTCGGATTCTGTCTTCAATTTTCCCTTTGACTGAATTCTATGGTTGAAAAAGATGAAAAGGGAAAACATACCAAACAAAGTCGAGAACGGTCGGTTCATTTATTCATACAGCTCAAGAAGGGCAATCTGAGAAATATGCATCTATAGCGCGTGAGAGCAACTTATATTTTCGAGGAAGAAGGTGAAGCCTGTGCAAAATTCACACAAACACAAAAAAGGTAAGTAAATTCCAATTACCCGTTAACATTTTAGCAGGTATACACTGCTTAATTTAAGAAGTTTCGATGTACACCTTGATTACAAAATTCTGCCTTATTCCTAGTATGGAAAACGGAGAGGCGGTTGAGCCAGAAACCTCGTCGACCTCTGGGTCGAGTGTCAGTATCCCTGCTGCCAACAACACTGTGGACTTTTTCGAGAAGGGGACACAGATCTCAAAAGTCAAACACGCCATTTTAGCCCGGTACCTGGCCGCCTGGCTGCCCAAACTCATCCATAATCCGTGGAGAGTAAAGGGTAGAATTACCCATTACACTCAAGTAGTGTACATCGACGGTTTCGCAGGTCCTGGGAAGTACACAAACGGAGACCTGGGATCCCCCTTACTGGCTCTGGAGGTGGCTGCAACACATAAAAACCTACTATTGGGAAACCCAGTAGAAATCGTCATGATCTTTATAGAAAAGAAGAAGAAAAAATATCACCAACTGCAGAAAAATATTGAGGAGGGCGTGAAAAAACTTAAATCGGAGGGTAAATGGATAAACGGTAAGACATTGGACACCCTATAAAACTAACGTTGCTAAAACTTGTCTTTTGTACCTACATTTAGAGGTTAAGTATTTTGTGCTCAACGGAGAATTTGCCCCAACCATGCAACGAATCCTAGATGGTGGTCTCAAGGAGGTCGTTCTTCTAAAGCCGAAAACCCCCTTCCTCGTCTTCGCCGACCCTTTTGGTTACAGTGGTAAGACAAATTGTGTATTCTGTTAAACAATTCACGACAAAACTAAAGCTTTGCCTCCTCTATTTCCAGGCATCCCCATGACCCTCATGCAGCAAATAATGCGTGATTATTCCAAATCTGAGATCTACGTCCTCATCATGGACAGCTTCCTGCTCCGATTTCGACGCGATCAAACGAAGCACGCTACGGCAAATAATTTATTTGGCACTGCATCTGCAACAGAATGGCAAAATGTCCTGAAAGACAACATCCCTTCACACAAGGAAACCTCAAAGCAAAAGACGCAAAGGGAGAGGAACGCCATCATGGGGTTCTACATCAACCAACTGCGTAGTAACGTTACGCTTCCGTTCTTTACTCTGAAGTTTGGGATGAGGGACACAAAGAACATTCCCCGCTACCACCTTCTGTACTTCACCCATAACAAGAAGGGGGTGGAGGAGATGAAGAGAGCTATGGTCAGGAAAGTGACAGACGGGACGAGCGTGAATCTAGAATACTCCGCCTTTGACGACAACATCAGCTTTGCCAATGACAGGCGTGCCAAGGCCGAGGTTCTCGCCCTCGTTAAGGCGGCCTTAGTGACCCAGTTTGCAGGGCAGACGGTCAGTTCGAAGAAACTCCAAGATTTTGTGTGGAGGAGCACTCAATTCGCTTGGAAATTCTCCGACGAACTCAAGATAGATGAAGACTTCCTAGGGTACGAAAAGAAAAAAGTGCAGGGGGATAAGGAGCCTCCTACAAAGAAGCCTAAAATCGAGTCTCCAATGAAAAGGAAGTTTGAGGATATTATTTATAAATTCCCGTAATATCCTCCCACTTCATATGTTGGAACCCCATTGTACTATAAATATTTTTTAGAATTTTATAATCATCTAACAACTTAATTGCATCAATTGATTAAAAACATTATTTTTAGGAAATAAAATATTGTGGAAATTAACATCTTTCATATAAAAATGCAATTTGTTTTTCTTTTGGAAATATCTCATCTTGGCACGCCCACTCCCAATTCACATAATCTATGGAGCCCACCAGGTCCAAAGGAAGGTTGATCGAACTACGCCAAAATCCAGTAGTTCTGATCGAACTACGCCAAACTACCACCTTGTATGCCTCCTTATGGTAGGGGACAATTGTCCCCTACCCTAAGGATCATTCTCTAAGGAGCTCAAAGAGGGTGATGAGTTCCTAGGGTAGGAAACTACAAAAAGTGGAAGAGGATCAAGCGAGTCTCCTGAAAAGAAGGCAAAAATCGTGTCTTCTAAAAAGAAGGCAAAAGCCTCCAGACCAAGGAGTTTGACTTACTGCCTGGGTATTGGAGCAAGGGGAAGTTCTACATGGCTTCCAAGTGTACCTGTACAACCCGACAACCTCTCAAAATTTCGAATCTCTACGGCCTTTGGTTCCTGGGAAATGGCCTCTTCTCAAGAACAACACCCCCCGTGTCAACCGCGCCATGTTATAGTAAAGGGGAACTCCTCCTCCATCAAAAACCTTCACCCCTCATCGCCCGGATAAGTTAGAGACACGCGGTTTTTGGAATCTCCTTTGGAACGTTCAGGACTTCTTGCTTCAGAAGAGAACGAAATTCGAAAGGTCCGAAGTATCGAGATGCGGCCTACCACGTTGTTGGCAGTGGGCGCGCGGGGGTTGTTATACTCGAGAAGAGAGTGCTTCTCAGCAGCCAGATAATGTAAGGACGTAAAATTTTGGAGGCTGAAAGAGGTCCATGGGGACACAGGAAAACCGCTATGTACTACCCCATAATTCTAATACCCGGGTAGTAATTAAGTCCGAAGCAGGAATTAGCTTCCCCTCTGTCCTGAGGGGCATGGACAACTGGTAGAGACTCGCTTTTGGTGGCTTTAGGTGAACACTCCTTTGGTCCTGGAGGGCCGCAAAGGGAGAGTAGATTGGGGGTAGGGATTTCGAGATAAGCCAAAGTGCGCGGTTGCCATTAAGGAAGATAGGAGTTGACATAAAGTCGTGCGCATAACTTGGGTGGCTTTGGTGGGAGGATCCCGAACAAACCTTTTAAAAACTAAAATAACAATTTTAAAGGCCTTGTCTTCGTGTGTGGAAAACATCACATTTGCAGGGTCCAAATCGACCCTGGACTGCTGCAACTGCATTTTTATATTTTATATATATTTTTTTATATTGCATTTTTGAATGATTGGAATTGGATAGTTATTTTTTAATAAGACTTTTTGGATCATCTAGAAGCAATATTTTTTCACATTTTCTCCTCGAAACAATTTCTCATTTGGCCCCTACCCTAGTTCAATGCAATGTGCAATGAAATGACACAACCGTCGGGGTCACATCATAGAACTTTGCTTTGTGGGTCACATCCATACATTGCCTCATTCCATTATTTCCAAGGATCTCCATAAAAGTGGGGTAACGTAATGCATGGCTGCAAATCTAATTTGAGTTGGGCTATAAAGCTTTTCTTATGAACCTGGACAGGGTTGGGAATTTACGTCAACGTCAAGTGTTCATGGGACAGGTAAAT